>JADRCD010216468.1:0-23327 GCA_019843815.1 Montemys delectorum
GATGCTGAGAAAGCATTTGACAAAATCCAACATCCCTTCATGATAAAAGTCTTGGAAGGATCAGGAATTCAAGGCCCATACTTAAACATAGTAAAAGCAATATACAGGAAACCAGTAAGCCAACATCAAACTAGATGGAGAGAAGCTTGAAGCAATCCCACTAAAATCAGGGACTAGACAAAGCTGCCCACTCTCTCCCTACCTATTCAATATTGTTTTGTTTTTAAGATAGAAAGTAACAATAAGGCAATAATTGCATTTATAGAGAAAAGGAAAATAAATGGTTCTTACAACAGGAGATTTCAAAAACCTCGCCAAAAGGACATTTTAAATTCCCTCTAAATTACGGCATTCCCAATAGTTATAAAGCAGGTTTGAATGCTTTGTGCCACTAGTTTATGTCAAAATTAAAGTTAATTAATGCCGCCATTCATTGCAACTTGGGGCATTTCAATCAATCCCCACTCCTTCCACGGCCTCTGAGTAATCATTAGAAATATACTATACATTTAACAGTTTATACTGAAAACCTGTACACGTTAAGTCTAGCAGCACATGGACAGCTAGCACTGGGCCAGTGGCTGGACTAGGAAAACAAGAAAACAGCTGACTGCTATCTATGTTTAGCAGATGGTGAAGCCATAGGCAAAGCCTTTCCTTAACTTCGTCTTTTCCTGGATTTTCCATCTAAATTCACATCTCATTGGTTAAACAACATTTTATTTCTGGTAGGTGTCAGTAATTTACTAGGAAGTCCTGATATGTGTCTAAAATTATAAATTACCTTTCCTTAAAGACAGCTAAGACTCCATACCCTTCCCACTCCAGGAGAATCTCATGTACTTATTCTGTGATAAATCTCAAACATGGTGATTTCTGAAAGCTGTAATATAACATGTCATGGAATTTGAGCCATGGAGTTTGTGTCTTATCAGATCTCACATGTCAGACCTGATGAAGTGGTTCTGTTGTCTCCTTACTCTAAACATCTCATTTGAGTGTACAAAAATAAGAACAGGATTTGCTCAATGGCATTCAAGACTGTAGACACTTTTGAAGAAATGCCTACATAATGATTTTAACAAACGATTACCAGGAAGTTATGAAATTGTACATGTATTTTGCCTATATTTCATCAATATTTAGTGAAGTTTAGGATATCATATATACACCCAGAGTATTTCAATTCTCCTAATTCTGCTTTAATCCCAGGGAATTTCTCCTGCGTGTACAAAAGAAATGTATTTAAGAATATTTATCACAATATAATCTTTGCAAAAATAATAAATGAAAAAATAATGCTTGTATATTCAATCAATAAAATATTAATCAACAGGAAGAATTTGAATTAATCAAATTCTTGAAAATGCTTTTGTTTAAAGTTTTGCAAAAAAAAAACAGGTCAAAGTTAACTTATCATTATGTGAATTTAAAGTCATTTTAAATAATAGTATAAATTAGTGAATACACTTGTATGTAAGACATATATATCAATATCCCAGGAAAGCTTAGGAAATATAAAAATTAAATTCAATTTAGTTAATATTCTAGGTGGACAAGGTAGTGGTTTTAAAAACTCCAAGTATACCTGTAATATATCTTCTATTATTAAAAACAAGAGAAATAAGTATAGCAAAATATTAAGATGATAACTATACAGTAATCCCATAGGCATTTTTAAGGTATAATTTTCAGTAAACTTGAAAGATTCTGATTCCCAAAACTAGGCATGATATGATCCTTTTTCTTTTATGTTTGTTTGTTTTGATGATGGTATGGGAACAATGAATGTGAACACTTTCAAGTTTACATGATGCTGATGCTGCCCAATAGAGGAAACACAGGCATTCCTCTAGGGTGGTGCACTTAAGCCAGGTACAGACTTAGAGAGTTTTACATTTTTATGTGATGTGGACTTAGTAATCGAAGTGATGAAATCATGAGACCACCTTGGCAAGATAAGATACAAAATTTGATGATAACCAGTAATATTATTTATTAAAGTTCTAAAATAGTATATATATAATTTTTAATAATACATATATGTACATATATAATTTTTAATACAGGCATAAAGTCAAATGAAACATATTCTTTCATTAAGTTACAGCTATGCCTTATTCTAAAACCATTTATAGTGCTACTATTTTCCAAAGTATTTATCAATTCCTGGATTTCCTTAATCCATAAAATATAAATAAATTCTAAAAGTTTCACATCTACATTTAGTAATTCTTATCACTTCTACATCTAAAAAAAATCTTAAATACCAGTTTTCTATCAGAAACTATGCATCTCTATCATGAAGGACAACTGTAATGGTAGTATAATCATATATTATTTTCATATCAAAAAGCAGTTCTCAGTCTCATTGAAACAATAAATAACCTTAAGTTCTGACTGCTTCCTAGGCAGAGTTCTAACTGCTCTGTATGTGCTAATCCACTGAATCTTAAAGTGTTCATTAGAGAATAGGCTCCATTTCTTTTCTAGTTTAATAGGTGAAAAGGATTTAAGCTTAGATTCTAAGCTTAGAGGAATTAAGATGTGCTAGTAAGGCTGTATGAGTATTAGGTAGTAGGATCAGGGTTTAAGTATAAAAAATTACTTATTCTTTGCTCTTAAGTATATTATATAAAATTAACTTATAGAACCTATCCAAAAGCATCACTTATTTATCTGTTTTCTTAATAGGCTTTATTAGCTAAAGTGTGCACCTTCTCTCTATAACATAAAGTTCCTACACAGCAGTTTATTTATAATATAAGTTATTATCACAACAAAAGAGATTAGAACATGTTTAGAATTGCATAAGGATATTCTGAATGACATGGGGTATGTAAATTCTGTTTAACAATGGAGATGAATATTAAAGGCATTTATCTGTTAACAGAGTCAGAAGTAATCTAAGCTGGCACAAATTAAAAATTATATTAATAGAGTACCACGGTCTTATTGAATTCTCCAATTCTGTTCCGATTCAAGCCCCTTTCCACAGCTTTATTGTTTGTTTGGGAAAATCATTTTTATTATCATTGCCCAGTTTGTCTGTTTTGGATTACATACCAAATGTTCTTCTACAAAGCACCTACATAATATTTCTTTCATGTATCAGTAGATGAAAATAACTGTACAAGCTTAAGCACAAGAGTGCATAAGACATCAGACATAAGAAAATCTACGTATGAAATTTTATGATACCTGAAACTTTTATATTTATTTTCAAATATTTTATATTTGAAATGTAGAGTTCATGAATTAACAAATATTCTGCTTCTAAGGTCCTGTCAAATTAAATGTAAGTGAGTTTAATTTCAATTACAAACACCAACACTAGTATCAATGTCTGATATTTATAATACAAAATCATATTTTTCGATGAACAAAAGTATATCACCCATGTAACTTAGAATGCTACCTAATTGTTGAGCAAAGACTTTATGTCAGTGTAAGTCTATAAAGTCCCAAACTGTTCCTTTTTAAACTGTAATCATTCCATGAACTGAAGATGTGAAACCCAAACCCATTCTTTGTGTGTGGATTTGTTATTTTGCTATTTCATACTGAGCATCAAAATTGGAAAAACTTACTTGCTTCAAAGTTTTGCAGTATCCTCCACCATCTTAGCTCTAGCCAGCTTCCTCTCCATTCTTAAATCCTGTAACTCCCTACAGTGATAGTCTGCTCTTTGTTTCTAGACTTCAATTTTCTCACTCTAGCAGTCTAAGATTTGTTGTCTTCTTTCTTGAGGGAGCCTTTTCCCTCTTCTGCTCGGGAAACAGCAGCTGCACAGAGACAGCTCTGCATGTCTCTGACTGGGCATTAGCAAGAATAGGCATTTTTAAAAGCATAGATATTTTTAAAGCTTTGATAGCTATCTGAGGAGTCGTTTGTGTTCCCACAATATCACAGCAACACTAAGAGCTAGAAGCTGGAAAGAACCCAGATGTCCCTCAACAGAGGAATGGATACAGAAAATGTGGTACATTTACACAATGGAGTACTACTCAGCTATTAAAAACAATGAATTTATGAACTTCTTAGGGAAATGGATGGATCTGGAGAATATCATCCTGAGTGAGGTAACCCAATCACAAAAGAACACACGTGGTATGCACTCACTGATAATTGGATATTAGCCCAGAAGCTCTGAATACCCAAGATACAATCCACAAACCACAAGAAATTCAAGAAGAAGGAAGACCAAAGTGAGGATACTTAGTTCCTTCTTAGAAGGGGAAGCAAAATACCCATGGAAGAAGTTGCAGAGACTAACTATGGAGCAGAGACTGAAGGAAGGACAATCCAGAGTCTGCCCCACCTGGGAATCCTTCCCATATTCAATCACCAAACCCAGACACTATTGTGAATGCCAGCAAGTACTTGCTGACAGGAGCCTGATATAGCTGTCTCCTGAGAGACTCTGACAGTGCCTGACTATACAGAAGTAGAGGCTCACAGCCATCCATTGGACTGAGTACAGGGACCCCAATGATGGAGCTAGGGAAAAACCCCAAGAAGCTGAAGGGGTTTGCAGCCCCTTAAGAGGAACAACAATATGAACTAAGTAGTATCCTCAGAGCTCCCAGGGACTAAACCACCAACCAAAGAGTACACATGGTGGGACTCATGGCCTCAGCTGCATATGTAGCAGAGGATGGCCTAGTTGGTCATCAATGGGAGGAGAGGTCCTTGGCTCTGTGAAGGTTCTATGCTCCAGTGTAGGGGAATGCCAGGGCCAGTAAGCAGGAGGGGGTGGGGTGGTGAGCAGGGGGAGGGGAGAGGGAATAGGGTTTTGTTTTGTTTTGTTTTGTTTTGTTTTTTGTTTGTTTGTTTGTTTGTTTGCAGAGGGGAAACCAGGAAAGGGGATATCATTTGAAATGTAAATAAAGACAATATCTAATAAAAATAAGTTTAAATATAAAAAGCAGAACTCCAGAGTCTGCTATTTCTTGTCTTTGTTTTGTTTTTAAACATTTTTTTGTCGTATGCTCTTGTTGTTCTAGTAATTTCTTTCCCCTCTCAACCTCAAATTTCTTAGCTGTCCATTCCTCTCTTTTGCCTCTCAAGGGGGTAGACTGAGTGTCCTGTTTAGGCTTCAGGTATTCTTCATGACTTTCAAATTCTCTTCTTTCTATCCTCTTGTTGGCCCCTTTTTCTAGTTCTGAGCATGTGTGCCTGGATCCTGATTGAATGTGTTCTAATCCACCATTTTCAAACCTTGCTTCTAGATCTTGACTTCTTGTTTCTGATTCTGGGCTGAGGCTATTTTGATCCCTACTCCTGGACTGAGACTTCTCATTTCTGGGATGGAAACTTTCATGGGATATAGATGTTGAGTGCGTTCTACCTCAGGATAACTTCTGTTCTGTGGGCTGTCTTCATTTTTAGATAGATTTACATGATCCCTTATTTATTAGAAGAATGATCTTTGTCATTGTGTGTCTGACTTCGGTCTTAGTGTATCTATCTTTGGATCATATCCTCTTGCTTTTATTATTAAATAGGCTTCCCATTTGACCATCTGAGATTTCAGCATCTTCAGTCCAGCCTTTTCACTCTTTAGTTCACTCTTCGCTTCTTCTCCAGCACCTCACCTTTTGTTTATGTCCTTCATTATTAGACCCTGAATTATGATCTTGAATAAAATATTTTGAAGCTCCAGAAGAAAGGAATACACTCCAAGGCTCCCTTTTCTTCTCTGTCTGGGGATGTCTTTCCTGGGGCTATGTATCTTGTTCTGCATCACTAGCCTGAGAACCTAATTATCCTTCTTAGTGAAAATTTCCTCTTGGTATAGAGGTACAAAAACAAACAAACAAACACCAAAACCAACCAACCAACCAAAGAAACAAAAAGCAAAAAAATCCCCAAACATGCTCTGCCTCTCAGTATTTATCCCCTGAGCTCCAGAACACTGGAATTACAGACACTTGCCATCACATCAAGGCAAGTCCAGTCTTCAGTTAGATTTTGGTAGAGGCACACAGTAGGTTGGAGTCTTGGCAGCTAAGGTAGTATCTTTGCTTGTTACAACCAACAATAGAGGCCAATAGGAAGCCTTACTAAAGACTACATTGCCCAATAAACAAATACAAAACTGAAAAAGCTTTTCTTTCGAGACAAGGTTTCTGTCTGCCCTGGTTGTCCTGGAACTCTCTCTGTAGATCAGGCTAGCCTTGAACTCAAGAGTTCTCCCTCCCTCTGCTCCCAGGTGCTGGGACTAAAAGCATGTACCACCAGTGCCTGGCTAATAACATTTTTATTATTTAAGAATTTCAAATATACATATATATACATATATACAAATATACATATATATACACATATGTACATATAAATATATATATATATATATATATATATATATATATACATAATGTTTTGATTAAATCACATTCCCTCCTCTCCAATTCCTCTCCTCTTTACTCTTCTCTCCCAAATTTATGGGTTTTTTCTTTAACTCAATAGTTCATTCATTATTGCCTTTTTGTGCATGCCTATAGAGCCATCTATTAGAAGATAGGTATCCTCATGAGGCTCATATCTCAAAGAGAAAGGCTGACTCTCTGTTACTCAGCAGCCATTACTAGCTATAGTTTCTCAGCTAGGGTGAGCTACCCGTGCTGAGCTTTTGATGATCCACTGCAGGTCTTGTGTCCTTTTCACAGCTTTGATCACTTCATTTTATGAATCAAAGCAGTCCTCCAGCAGATCTAACTAATTTTACTTCTTTCTTCCTTCAATGAATTAATTAGTCTCTAAGCAGCATGCTATTACATACCCCAGACTGACTTTGAACATGGGACCCTCCTCCGTAATTTCATTGTTTTATATTTCCTGAACTGCAAAGCTTGCCATATAAAGCCTTTCCTTTTAAACACTTGTTTACAGCGACTACTTTCTGATTATCTTGTTCATGATACTACAATACTGTGTTGAAACTTTATATAGTTGATAAATTATCACAATTTAAAAAGCTATGCTCAAATGTCTGCATTCCAAAACATGGACAGCTGATCTGGGGTTCTTGAGTACAAGCATAAATTAAATCTGCCTTCCTTGTTAGAGGGAAGACTACTTTAATGATATCAAATTATGACAACTAGGTCATGTTAAATAATCAAAGATTTATAAATATGTGAAAATACAAAATCAGTTCATAAAGTGAACATGGCAATTTCATCTTACAACATGAGACAGGGGGCAGAGCTGGGAGGGGTGGAGGGAGGAAAAACTGGTGAGAATGTACTATATGTGAAAAGAATAAATTTAAAAAACAGGAAAAACCCCACAGCAGGAAAAAGACTCACAACTGTGAGTCTTTGGTACATTTTAAATCTTTCAAAATAAAGTCAGGTTTGGACATCATATTCCAATATTTGTTCCAAATGACAACACTTGTATGCTAACAAAGGTGTTTAAAGAAAGTCTAACCGGTCATATTGTTTAAAGAAAGTCTCGCCAGTTATATTATTATGATTTGCAGTTATAATAATAATTAAGACTTGTTACAATCATAGCAAAATCTCATTAATGAGAAAACTTCAGTTTTTTGCAACAGGATGATGAAAGAAAAGTGGGGGGCTTTTTAGTATGTGAATTTCTGTTTTGTAGTTACCACAGCATATCATAATTTTATCATCAAGGACATAGGGCATTTGCCATCTTTCCTTGGCTTTCTTTCATCTCTATCTCACCTGACCTCAATGTTTTCAAAGCACATGGGTATATTTAGATGAAACTATAGACAACTAAATGAAAAAGAGAAGGTAAACCTGGACCAGTGTACATTTATTAGTACAATAGGACTTTCATAGTTTTATTCATTTTTATTATCTTAAATTTTATGAATATATGACATACAAATGCCTGTGCACCACCTGTATGCTTAATGTATACACATTATAGAAGAGGATGTTAGACCCTGGGACTGGTGTTAGAGAACGCTGTGAGCCACCATGAGGGTGCTGGCAACTGAATTTCCTTGGAAAGAGCAGCCTGCCTTTTACCTGCTGAGTAATCTCTATATCCCTCATTATATTATTCTTAATATACTGTATTTTTTTTATTGAAGAAAGTTTATTTGCCTTTCTTGATCTTACTGTAAAACTATTTTGTATAACAGTATTTACATATACTTTCTGTCTCTTGTTTAACTATCTTGTCTAATATTACCAGAAGTAAGAATAACAACTGCAGCTTACTGACACTATGATTCCCACTTTGGATTTATCACTGAGCATATCACATAAGCACATGCATGCATGTGCCCACGAAGGAGGTTGTTGTTGTTGTTGTTGTTGTTATTATTATTATTATTATTATTATTATTATTATTATTAATTATGGAAGGGAACACAGTTCCCTTATAGCTTCTAAGTGACAATGCTGAAATTCAAACCCAGGTTCTTACGGTATCCATTTAGTGGCTTCCATGGTCATTTCAATTTCCTCTCACATTGACAGTTTTCAAAGATGCAATGAAATTATACATGGATGATTACTTGGGTTTTTAACCTTCCAAATGGTAAGCAAAATAGACTATGCTCATTCAGTTATTACAATCAGTACACAAATTTGCTCCCCTATAAATTAAATGCAAAAAATCACCACCCTGATAATGCTCTATCATTAGAAAACTGGCAGGGGGATTATGAATAAGGAGACTGAGAATGTGTATTCCAAACTGCAACTATCTCTATGAAATGGGACTAATTTTACATATCAGCCCAAATAATTCACATTATGTCCATAAGAGAAAACTAGCCACCACAGTGTCTATGTTCATAGGTTGCTAATGGTGTGGCTATAAGGGATGAAGATTCTGAGTACTAATAAGTATATGATGATAGATCCTAGTGCTGACTATAAATATTTATGTCCTTAAAAATCAGAAGCAGTTTACTTTGGGTCATAGTTTTCCAGGATTAATAAAAATGTCATATTTAAATGCCGCAACACTAACAATACAGTTGAGTCTAAAATCCTTACCATCCTATTAGTAAAGATGGTACATGAACAAAGTAGAAATTTCTGGTTTCTTAGGAGACTCAATTGTGTTATGTGGTGTTTTTCTGGAAGCTGTCTTATGTGGGGATGTTTTGCTGACACAGACACATGAGAGGATGTTTGGGTGAGTCACATATGAGAGAATGAGTGATGTTTAGAAAGAGGATAAGTAGAACCCAAGTGACAGTGAAGGATGCTCTTGCATTGGTTTGCCTTGCAACACACTACTGGTCTTCCCTGATCTTCACTTGTTGTAACTTCATAGAGAGAAACATGCCAAAGAACTTCCCATGGTACTCTGGCTACTTCTATCAGCTTCCATGGAATTGTGCCAATTCAGTCGATCCTCATGGTTTCTTCTGGATTGAACCTCTGTTACTGATTCGTGTTTGGTGTTTGCCAACTAGACTGGACTGCTGCTGATTCATGTTTGGAATCATCCCAAAGAACTACTTCTAAACAGATCTACACCTACCTTGTCCTGTTAACCAACTTTCTTCCCTACCTTTGGTCTGTGGGCTAGAAGGGAAGTTTAAACATTTAAGAATCTTAATTAGAGTAGGCTTTGAAAATTCTAAACCTACACATGAGTCTCTCCAATTAAATAACACACTTACTTTATAGGGCAGTGGGTGATGTGCAATAGGATATTCTGGGTTATGTCTGGAGAGATAGTCTTGGTTGGTAAGATAGTGATGCAGCCTATAATGAATCAGAGAAGTTCCCTACTACTAGAATCAAAGAAGAGTGTCTGTGTGATTATTCATACCTTATAACAAGCTGATATTTACCTTCCAGTCACTTTGTGGAACAGAAGACATAAAATCATGGAAACATTGCAATGGCAAGTAAGGAAAGAATAGATCTGACATTACATTTAAATGAGAAACACACCTTTGCTATTTCTTCATTTGTAATAAGAAATGAGGGTAACTTAAGCTATGATTATCACATAAGCAGGTAAATGAGATTCAGCATGCAGAATACAAGTGAAAACTGCAGTTAAATTCAATTTTAGGGTAAAATGTCTTTATCTTTCTTTTTTATTTTTAATATTTTCTATTTTTCTGCATCCAAGTGTACATTGGTCAGAACTATTTGCTGCAGGCCTAATTCAACAGACATTTTTTGGAGAAAAATAAGAGTTACAGCCCAAGTTGAGGTATTGGTCCATGTACTTAAAATCACGCGGAGTGCAACTCTAGGCATGACAGAATAGGTGACACAGAAGGAAAACTGACTGTACCTTGCATTCTGGACAACCATAACTTGACTGCATTGATTCCAGAAGCCAGAGTAAAGTAAGTATATGATAGGAAAGAGAAAAAGACAGGAAGAAAAAAGTTAAGACTAGAAAGACAGGAAATATGAAAATAGCAATCACAGAAGCAATATAGAATGCAACTGACGTAAGGCAGAAGGTAATCTTCAAACCTCAGAACTACAGAGAACAACACCTAGATGTCTATTAAATGGTTTTTGCATAGTTATTCAGTATTTAGTGATTAATTAATGACAGGCTAGGAGTACAACATGTTAACTACCAAAGAGCTGAATCCTGCCTTATGAGGGATAGTTAGAAGAAGATAATGTGACAGTAATAGTATTAGGTGTACATTCACTGTCCATTTCATTATATAGTTTAAATCATTTGTGGCTAAGTATTATAGAACAAGCTTAAATATTCAGGTTACTTGTCTATCTGTTCTGCTTATTCAACTTTGCAATTTTCTAACTCAACCACTCAATGCATAGATATAAGTATTCTTGTGTACTATAAAAGGTGACACTGAGGCTACTGTTATGGAAGATGGAAAATAAATTAATCCATTTAAAACAGAAAAAATCCTTAAGAGAAAATTTGCATAATTTCTTAATTAAAAAAAACAAAAATTATGAAAAAAATCAAAATAAGGATTTTTTATTATTTGTTTGTTATTTTTGTCATACTCCCCATAAAAGATGTGGCAAGATTATATATACAAATACATAACTTCTTTTCATTGTAAGATTTATACCTTCAATTATGTCTGCAAAGTTCTTTATGATCATAACACACACAAATGTATCATAAACTCATTATTAATTAAAATAATCATAAAAGATTCTCTTTCCTGGGATACGTGGCTATTTTATTGATTTTATGTAGAATTATTGATGATTTACAAGGACTATACAGGGTAGGACTGAATGTTCTGGCAGCATGTGTATAGTAGAGGATTTCAAATTCAATCATCAATAGGAGGAAAGGACCTCGGCCTTGTGAAGGTTTTGTGCCCCAGTGTAGGGGAATGCCAGGGCCAATAAGTGGGAGAGGGTGGGGTGGCAGGCATGGGGAGGGGGGAGGCAAAAGGGGTTTGTTCTTGTTGTTTTTGTTTGTTTGTTTGTTTTTTGGAGGGGAACCTGGGAAAGGGAAAATTTGCATGTAAATAAAGAAAATATCTAATAAAAAACAAAAAAACAAAACAACAACAAAAAAACCAAAAACAAACAAACAAACAAAAAAGAATTATTGATGATTTAAAAATGCTTAAGAAACTAAAATTAGATCAACCATAACAACAGTTCTAACTTTGTAAAAAGAAACTCTTGCAGCAGGGGTGTGAAACCAGAGCCTGTACACTATTTGTCGTATACTGCCTCTGGATTATCTGATTTGTTTTTATTGACAAACTAAAAATTACGATTTTGCTTTCAGTAAAATGGAATATCAAAGAAATTGGAACCTGCCAGTGGTGACTGAATGAATAAACAGCAGATTCACAGCAGTGCATATTCTAATATGGCTCCTCTTCAGGTCAACCTCATACTCAGAAAACACTTCCATATTGTTTATTTGTTTTCAAATCTATTGACACTTTACAACACATAATGTATTTTTGAGGAATGTTTGATGTATACTTAGAAACATTTGTTGTGGATTGGTATTGTGCTCTACAAACACTAATTAGGTTCTCAACCAACTAAAAACCTTATGAAAGGTTTTATTAAGGAAATTATTTGTGAATTTTATTTGAATTACCATGTAAAGATATATACTGAAATATTTGCAAAAAGTATTAATTGCTAGGATTTCTTTCAAAATGATGCAGATGTAGGAAGCATGTAAGAGGAAACGTGAGCTCTAATTGGCTAGTAAGGGAAAACTTTTGAAGGTAAAGGATGGTCAGTTACTGCGCTACTCTCTCTACTTCTGTGTTGTACTTAAAAGTTTCCAAGCCAAAATCAGTACTCAAGTGTTACCCTCAAATTAAAGAAAAATTAAACCAATGCTCCTATTAGCTGAGAATGTCTCTCAACACATTTCTATTTGTTTACACCTCATGGTCACACTACATTAGCTTGGGCAGTATAAATAGCTTAGATAAAGTATTATGATTTGTAGAGGACAAATCTGTTTTAAAACCTTTTTCAAGTACTCATAGATACATCAGAGCACTGGTATTAGCATTAATTATGTGATTAGTTATTATACATCCTATTAAACTACACATATCATTCATTTAGTATTTTTATTTGGTGTTAGGGAATGAAAGACTTGAGTATGGAACACAGACTCCGCCATAAAGTCAAACCCATTGCATTTTCTTCATAACCCACAAAAGAGTAGATGAAACACCTTTTATTTATAGAGCAATGTCATTGCTTCAAATGTTATTATTTGTCACTATTTTTAACAGATTGATTTGGAAATGTGTATATAGATCGGGTGTCATAAAAAGTGACCATCAGAATATAGGATAATAATACATATATTTTGTAAAAATAAACAGTTAAAGAAAGTTGATTTTCTAGTGAACTTAGGGAGACAAGCTCTAGGCATAATGTTTTGTGTACCTTGTGCTATTCAAATGCTAATTTCTCTGCCCTTCTATCTTGTTTCAATCCAGACAGAGCATTGTAATGCTTATGTGAAGAATCTCCTGTCTTAGGTCTATGTAAACAATTATCACCTATTCTCTGCTTTGTCAATAAAAACTGATCACCCAGTGGTTGGGGAGGAAAGAGAGTAAGCTGGAACTTCTGCCAGCCCAAGGGAAGGACAGGGTTCTGGTGGGGGTGGGTTGGGGAGGGTGGGTGAAGGTGGGAGTGGGTGGGTTGGGAGTCAAAAGCAGGAGTTCATGAGAGCTAAGCTGAAGCATGGAAAGCTCTAAATGATTTGACTGGGAGGTAGCCAGATTTGTTTAGGGGATGAAGATAAATCAAATGGCTGCTCTGATATAGAGGTGTCATTATTTGGGAACTAGCTAAGATTTAAAATAAAGCTGCCACATTAATTCACTACATACATTTACATTACAATTAACATTTATAACATGTTAGTTCTTGAAATCTGCCACAATTTATTAAGTGATTTTAGAGTTACATTCTGACTACGTGAGACAAGAATATTACTCAACAATAAAAATGCTGCTTGGTCTCATGGAAACTGGCTTTATTATGACCATTGCTCTCACCATTGATAACTTAATTTAAAACTTTAATTCAACCTTATCTACTAATTAGAGATGAATATGATGGCAAAAGTACCCTAAGGACAGTGCAAGAAGGACAATCCAGGTTAGGCTAGTAAATTAAAGAATGGAAGATGCTATCACGATTGTTTAGAATGTGAGATGAAATTCTTAGAAGACAATGACTTGTACTTACCCTCGTCCTGGAAGTAAGTACACCTTAACGAATGGGTCAGAGTAGCCATTGTTGTCTCTGGGGACTAGGTTTCTTGCTTGAAGAATATGTATTATAAGATTCCCAAGATCATAGTTAATTTGAAGCTTTAAGGAGTAGAAAATAATTCCATGAAAAAATAAAAACAAATGAAATAGTATCAGTTAATACTTTACCGGTTGACCTTTTTCATCTTACTTTTAAACTAAACTGTTAATGCACAATTTAACTGGCTTTGCGCATATCTAGATTTGTTATAAATATGCTGTTTATGTTTACTGGACTCTACACAGTGAAGAGTCTTGGTATAGCTATAATTCACTTAGAGGAAAAATCATACACTAAATATTTATTATATCTTAATATTGAAAATTTGTTTATAGGAAAAGAATACACCTCATTGATATCCATTATCACAATTATCAGGATTTTGAAAATAAAATAAATAACCTATAAAAGTTTTATAAAACAGCGTTTACATTTCATCAAAAATGACTAGTGAAAAAAAAAGTTATATGGAGAGGGTGCTATCCATATTAAGATGTAAGATTTAAAAATAGTATAGATTTCTTATTTTCCTATTTTGTCCCAGATTAAGCTTGTAATTTCTCTTTCTATGTCACTTCTTATAAAGAGACTAGAATAATACTAACTTCCTCTTTTACTTTAGAAACCGAAGAAGAAAGAAGAATATTTCTACAGTACTTATTGGCTGATCAAACTGACATCAAGGAATATGATTTATAATTCACATAAACATTTGAGAAACTGTCACAATTCAAAATAATTGAGCTTAGTATTTCATAACTGAAGTGTTCTTTTGAAGTCCTTCAGATTAAATCTTAATTACCTTTAAGTTTTTCCAAGGAATCCAAATGGAAAGATCCATATTTCAAAGAGGGGTAAAATACTAACTTTTAAAAATAATTCCTACATCTAAGGTATTTATTAATTATTTTTAGAAGTTAGTATTTTTAGATGAAATGCCCTACAGTGAGGAGAGGGAACTTGTAGAGCCCACCTCCAGTAGAAAGACAGAGCATCAAGTGGAAGGATAGGGTTGCCATCTCACAGTCAAAAACTCTGACCCAGTATTGTTCCTGTCTGAAAGAACTGCAGGGTAAAAATGAAGAAAAACCTGAGGAAAAAGAGGTCCAGTGACAGGCCCAAATTGGGATCCAGCTCAGGAGGAGGCCCCAAGGCCTGACACTATTACTGATGCTATAGTGTGCTTACAAGCAGGGGCCTATCATGACTGCCCTTTGAAAGGTCCAACAAGCAGCTGAAAGACTCAGATGCAAATATTCACACCCAACCAACGGACAGAAACTGCTGACCCCTGTGGTTGAATTAGGGAATAGCTGGAAGAAGCTGAGGAGGAGGGGGATCCTAGAAGAAGACCAGCAGTCTCAACTCACCTGGATCCTCCCCCCCCCGCCCCCCCGGGATCACTCAGAGACTGAGCCACCAACCACGCAGCATATACCAACTGATATGAGGCCCCCAACAAATATATAGCAGAGGACTGCCGGGTCTGGACTCAGTCAGAGAAGATGTACCTAACTCTTGAGAGACTTTGAGCCCAGGGAGTGGGGAGGTCTGGTGGGGTTGGGGGTATGGGGACATCCTCTTGGAGATGGGGGCTGGGGGGAGAGGAAATGTGGGATATAGAACAATCAGATGGGTGGGCTAGGAGGGGGGTAAAGTCTGGACTGTAAAAAAAGATTAAAGAATAAATAAATAAACCATACCAAAAAAAAAAAACCAGATACATTTGTTTATACTCAAAGTGGGGTAACCAAAATAAGTAAAACCTTTGCTTAAAACTTCATAATTAAAAACTCCCTCATTTTGGCACTGTTTTGATCTGGATATATTTTCCAACAAAAATGAATCTTTAGTCACACAATTCAACAGAGAAAAGTATAGTTATCTCTGACAGCCATGAAAAATGTGTAAATAAGAAAGTAATGTGTCCTAGGGGAAAAGCAAAGGCAGGAATTTTGAAAATGTGTGCTATGTTATCTATCATACAGGAACACAAAGTTAGTTAGCTTTCTCAGGAGTTCACTTCCCAGTGACACCGCACTAAGCTCTTTCTCATTAACATGGAAACAATCTTGCTACCTCAAGAGGCTCAAAACTTCCCCATTAATTCCTAAAGACCTTCAAGGAGCTCAGGGGTCAGACCAGAGGTAGCATCCTCACACAGGGGTTCCAGTGCCTGCATCTTATACTTACCATTCTTTGGGTACCATTGCCATAAGGCTTTGCTATACAGCACAGGAAAATAAGTGAAACACCAGTTTTAAGAATATTTGAGCTGGGCAGTGATGGCGCACACCTTTAATCCCAGCACTTGGGAGGCAGAGGCAGGTGGATTTCTGAGTTTGAGGCCAGCCTGATCTACAGAGTGAGTTCCAGGAGAGCCAGGGCTACACAGAGAAACCCTGTCTCAAAAAAAAAAAAAAAAAAAAAAAGAATATTTGAACTCAGTGGTTCTCAGTCTGTGCAGTTGCCAGTTGCCATCCATTTGGCAAACCTCTATCTCCAACAATATTTACATTACAATTCACAACAGTGGCAAAATTACATCTGTGAGGTAGCCATAAAAATAATTTTATTGTTGTGGGTCCCTTCAACATGAGGAACTGAATTAAAGGTTACAGTGTCACGAAGGTTGGGAACCACTGTTTACTGCTCACAGGTATTGTGACATGGTAAGGTTCAACTTCATAATTAAGCTTTCCTGCTGAAGGCTAAGACAAAGGAGGGTAAAGCAACAAGAGAGCACCAAGCCAAACAGAAACAGTAGACATCATTCTAAAGTCAAGAAGTTAAAACCATGGTAGGAGAAAACTGTTAAGAATCAAAAGTTCAAGTATTTCCTGTGTTGTCTGTGGAATGAAGAAAAGAGGTCTGGTGAAAACTCTTGACACTGTCAACCAGCAGAAGAACAGCAAGATCAGAAATGCACAGTAAGTGGGGTCCAATCCCACGGTTCCTTCCAGGAGAGGTGCCCTGGAAAACACTCCTCTGCATTTTACGGCTTCACTCTAGCTTTTGTCTCTGTACATGAAGGACCCTAGGGGCTTTCACTGGTCTTATACCCACCTGCCTTGGGTCAAGGCTATGCCAAGTTTCAGCTTCCTGCCTCTGGTCAAGGCCAGGCCAAGTTTCATTCTCCACCCATAGGAACATTCTTGAGTAAAACATTCTCAGAATGTACAGACTGATAGTCACCTGACCCTCAGGTAGAGTTCAAATGCATGTCATGCTCGTTAGCCAATAGATTTAAAAGTCAATATGCTTAGCCAATAAGTTTGAACTGTAACCTTGTTGATGTATTCTGTGCCCCTAAAAAGTATAAAAAAAACCTGCTTGTAATAGCCATTGGAGTCACCTTTATTCACTCCCCTGGAGGGACTAATTGAAGGTTGACCCCTACGTTCCAGAAAATAAACCTCTTGCTTTTGTCTCATTTGGGTGTCTTGAAGTAAGTACCATTGACCCATGGTCAGGGGTCTTACATGTGCAGAGTCACTTTGCTGGATTTCTAATCTTTGTAACTTTTCCATTGCAATATTCTCTGTCTGCAATTGACACATGGCTTATTATTACAGCCCCAACCCCTTCATCAGTCTGCCACTTACTCTACAGCATGTGATACTCTGCTGTACTATGTGAGGGATAATTCTCACCTGCTTGCATCTAACTTTCTTTCTGGAAGCACAGCCTCTCAAAGCTGATTCTGTCATTATTTAATTATGAGTGTGACAACTTTTTCGGATGCTACTGCTGCCAGTCACACACTGTCCCCTGTATCTCTACTATTTTGTGAGTCTTTTGTGAGAATTTACATTATGTTGGAGACATAACTGATTTTCCTTATTGGAACCTTGTTGTCCCCTGGTAACTAATTTGTCCTGTGTTAATTCTATGTTGTGGGAGTTCTCATCTACCTTAAATTTCATTTTGATATTACCCAAAACCAAATTTTAAAACTATTTTTACCATGACTCATGCTAAGATGTAAATTATGATAGTGCACTACTCAAGTATAGAAGTAAACATGGAACTAAAGCTGAAATTTTCTGTACTTTTTATTCTATTTTCCAGCAAAATTCTCTCAATTGATCTTATAAAAACAAAGTTTTTAGGACCTACAGTATAATGATAAACTTCCCTAGGATGGTTGTTTATGAGTTAGTTAGAAATCTTTGACTTAACAAAAGATGTCAGTTGATTAATGTATCTTGGAGAAATGGCCTTCAGGTGTTTGGAAGGAGAAGCTGTGTGTGAAGCACACTCAAGTACACTTTCACTGAGGCTCAGTATGTCCTGACTAAATAGTCTTTAGTCTGGAATTTCAAAGCTATTACTGGTTTCCACACACACACACACACATCTATATACCATACTGTCACATTGTGTTTCCTGTATAGTTTTGTACACATTATAGAAAATGAAAGAACCAGACAGGTTGTTAGAAACTTAAATAGACTAATGCTAAAACCAAAACATGCAAAGTTTTGCATACCTGAATCTCTCCTGTAATTGGGTGAGAGGCAGTCTTGGACGCATCAGTAGGCTGAAATATTGAAGACCACATGTCACATTAATAAACAAAGTACTCATAGGTGGTCTCCTTTGAACTGTCCTTTGAAATTCACCTGTATTACAGCACATTGCCTGCAAAATACATTTTATCCTTTTTGTTGCTTCAGAAGTAAAGTACCTGCTTACAGTTTAATTTTAGAAAGCATAAATCTATTTTTCATTTTGAAAAACCTGTTTTGAAGCCATGATTTTATGTCAGCAGTATTTTCAATTACTTAAACAAATAAACACCTTTAGTTTAAAGCATTTTGCTTAAGTAGTTAGAGGTTTTAAAGGCAACCTAGCAACGAAACAGTGTTTACATAAGACTGCCTAGAAATCCAGAAGCTGGGATGAAGGCCGTGGTCCATGCCTCTCTCCTCCCAGCTCTCTGCACAGTGACTCAGCCAAGCAACATTTTTCTATGCGCAGACTGCCTTTAATTAATATTTATCTTTCCAGATAAGTTTTCATTTTCCTCATAACTTTTTAGGCATATAAATCTTTCAAAGTGGGTAAGAAAGTGATCTAGCAAGCAGGCATGGTGTCACACTCCCCGAATCTCAACACTTAGGGGGCAGAAGTGAGTGCACCACTGTGAAGTCACAGCCAGCCTGGTCTAGATACTGAGGACCTGGCCATCTAGTCCTATACAGTAGAAGTCTGTCTCAGAATATATTAATAACTAATAAAATTAAAGAAAGTGATTTTGAAATCTAATTCATGTTCCTTAATTAATGCTTTCTTATGAATGTGTTGCATTCCCATATATATGTAGAAATAATGTCTCTGGCCCCAAGTCTATAGCATATAAGACCCCAAGACTATTAACATATAATAAGATATGGCACCTAAGTGGAGTGGCAGCCGCCTTACGCATCATTCCTATTTATAAGTATAAAAGGCTGACTTTGTTTTAGTAATTGAATGGAAAACTGCAATATTCATTATAGTATCTTTGTATACTTGTTTAGTTACTTTTTTTAGATTTATTCATTTTATGTATATGACTACACTGTTGATGTCTTCAGACACACCAGAAAAGGGCATTGAATCCCATTGTGGTTGGTTGTGAGCCACCATGTGGTTGTTGGGAATTTAACTCAGGACCTCTGACAGAGCAGTCAGCACTTTCAACCACTAAGCCATACCTTCATCATTTAGTTACCTTTAAAATATAGTTTTGTTGTAGAATGAGCACAGTGAAAAAGTAACTCTATCTCAAATCTTGTTTTAAAAGCTACCAAAGAATAAAATTAACTCAACCTCTGGTGAAATCAAGAAGGTTACAGGTGTTCGAATTTATATATTTTATCTATATCATTTACAATGTATGCTAACTATTAACATCGAAACTATGATGGGGCTTCAAAGGACTAACTGCTTGCCGTTAAACAATCATATTTATTTAATATGCACTCCATTCTAAATTAATAAAACAAGAAAACTAAACGGTAAAAAGAAAGTTCCATGCAAATGTTTAGAAATGTTATATATTGAAAACAACAAGAACAACAACAAAAACCAACCGAGGCCTTTTCACCAAATATCCCTGACTCATTTAAAAATAAAACAGATTTGAGATCAAAATAAGTTTATGTTCCTTTTACATTTTCCTGGAGTTCTACTATGAAGACAGTGAGAAATTTTAAATTATGGGGTATAAATGGCATATATATAGTGACTATTGTGAAAATTATCAGGTTACAATGTTACAGAAGTTACATTTAAAATTTAGAGACATTCATACTCCTTTGATGGGGTCATGACTTTTGATGCTAGTTTTGTTAACTGCTGTACTAAAACATGGACTTCAAGAAAGCCAGTGAGTTGGTACTATGGACCAGGTAATGAGATGCTACTGTGCAATTAGAGTTTGGGGACTTGTGGATTGCTCATCAGGTGAATATGTCCCATACATGTACCTGGAGCTAATAAGAAAAATATAAAAGCAATATTTTCAATTTTACATGAAGGATTAAAATACACCTATTAGGATTTAGGGTACAGATAGTTATTAAAATGTTTAGCCCTAATTATATCATAAATAGGACTGTCTTCCTATTTCTTTGGACTTTATTTGCCATAAAAAACTTATTTCAGTTTGCTTTTACTTTTATCATCTCTTTTCCCAGAGTTTTATTCTATCATATATTAAATATTTTATTCTATTTTGTAATTTCATCTGCTTTTCTTTTATCACCTCCCATAAGAATAGGTCCAAATGCATTATCTTCAAATATCTAACTCAATTTCAAATGTCTGAGACTTCTTTCTATAGGGTTTTACTGAAGGTTTGAGAATATCATGACAGAAAATTCCTATTTCATAAGAACATATAAGATAAGTAAGCACTTCAGTTAAATTATTATATCACCACTTAGAGAAAAATCATCCAAATTTTAAAGATTGAAAACAAAGGATAATGGGTTAGAATTCCACTGCTTGGATGTTTCAAGATAAAACTGCACACTGAATTAGTTAAAGCAAAGTAATAACAAAATAATCTATATATTTGCTTGTGGATTTTAGTGTTAAATCAAGGATAGTGAAATTCTGTTGTGTTTCACTTATACATTTTGTAAAAGTTTTTAGCTAAGGATCTAATAACATATATTTTTTACAGAGTTACTATTAAAATGGTTTTAAACTATAGAAAATAAATAATTCTATGTATCATTCATATGATTTTTAAACTCACTACAATAAATACGAGTCATATTTGGTGAACATTATTCAAAAATAATCATTCAAAATATTTTTAGTGTACCAGCAGTTATTTACCTAGAGTCATTTAAGCAGGAGCAATGCTCAACAGTGACCTGCGGAGAGACTTTTGTCTGTGACACAAAGTTAATGGACAGAGAAAGCTAAAATTGGCAAATGGAATGAAATTGAACTTACAAGCTTTTCCACAGCTAAGAAAACACACAACACATATAGGCATACTCCTCAGAACAGAGAACATCAGCAAAACATA
This sequence comes from Montemys delectorum, assembly GCA_019843815.1. Taxonomy (NCBI): domain Eukaryota; kingdom Metazoa; phylum Chordata; class Mammalia; order Rodentia; family Muridae; genus Montemys; species Montemys delectorum. The sequence goes on from JADRCD010216468.1 coordinate 21,260, forward strand.
TCTGACAGCTAATTTCTCCAGTATATAAGGAACTCTAAAACTTAACACCAGTAATGAAATAACTATAAAAAATAGGCCATACTCCTAAATAGATATTTATAAAAAACAAAGAGATATCAATTGGTCAGGTCTATGTAAACAAATAAATAAATAAATTCCCCGAACCCCCAGACCAACCATGGAGATTAACCTACAAACACTGAAAGAATGATTATTGTTATTATAAAGACTGGGATGGAAAGTCCTAGAAAGACTTGAGGTCACAAAATAGCTCTTGAGCACTGTGGGTGGAACTGAAAAGTAGCACAGGCATTTTAAAACTGACCCTAAAGAACTGGATAGGTCCCAGCAATGCATTCCTGGCCAAATATCTAAAGGAATTGGAATATGACATTTAAAGAGGCCTCTTCATGCCTACATACATTTCAGTAATATTAACAACAGCTTGTCAACTGATGAATGGAAAAAGGTAAAGAAAATATGATATATACCTGATGATATAAAACTGTTATAAAAAAAGCATAAAATCCTGGTAACATGTATGAATTAAAAATATTATTACAAGCCCAGAAAAACAAGTATAATATTATTTACTCACAGGTAGAGTCTCTCAAACAAATGACAAAATACAAACACATGCAGATATTTTGATAAAAAGCATCAAATAAAAATATTTCATAGATGTGTTCTAAACATCTAAATATATTCTTCTATTAATCATAAATAACTTAGATTTAAAATGCTTCATGCAATTTAATTGTAATTTTATGTGTTATTAGTGTATTTTATGCAATATATGAATATGAGTATATTTTAAGCAATTTAATATTTAATTTAGAAAAAAATAAATCCTTAATTCTGCATATTAGCTTAAGAACATATGGCATGTTTGGTTTTGCTGTTGCCTGCCATTAGAATACAGGACTTCAGAAAACTGTCTAACTTATGTTATCTAGGAGACAGGTAAAAAAGTAACTCAACATACCATTATCTATTTACAAATATATTATTTAGCAAAAGATACCTGCTTATAAAAAAGAAGAAAAGATGAATAGGTAGCAGGTCTTCTCTTTAAGGTAAATCTTTACATTTTAAATTATACACGTATATTCTCTCTCTCTAATTAATACATATATTCCAAAATAATCGGATTTTATGATCAAGTTAGTGTCACTGCCAAGAGTTAAATCATTTCTGTGTTACAACTATCCAATAGAGACTATTTGTGAGTCACAGAGGTAATTGAATATTTCTGATAATCACAATAAAAATAAGCAGAAAATAGTATATGAATATTTATATTTATTCTAAATATTGTCAATTTTCCATGATAGCAAAATAAAAATTGTGTTTAGATATTCTAGCCTTTTCTTCACATGGAGTCACTGGAGTTTGGCCTACGATTACCTACACAGAGATGTCATCTGATACTAGCTACATGTGATTAATAGTTACTCTTTGGACAATGGAACACTAGAACTATGTATTTGAGCTGACCAAATTATCGGCAAAGGAAAGAACAGCTGCATGCAGTAACAGCTATCGATAGATACCACTTTCCTAATACTGTCCCATTTCTAGAGTTTTCATTTTCTAAAGTGTGGTACCCAAAGCTAATATATAATAATATAATACAATTAACATAATGTAAAACATAGAAAGGCAAATTTATAAATTTGCATCCATAATAAGAACAAGGGTTCACAGGTAATCCCTGACATTTTAATTCATAATTATTTTTCTTACTGTTCTGTGCAAGTCAATGAACTATAACATGTTCTCAGAGGGAATAAAAATAGTTCTTAAGTGATGTGTGTAGCTAAAAAGGAGAATAAAATTAGAACCTATAACTGGAATCCATATACAAATTGTCTTAAGATACCTAAGAGGCACCTTTGGAAGGAAGAAAGGAGATAAGCTGGCAGGATGGCAGGCTAGGAGGCAGGGAGGAAGCTGGCAGGGTGGGAGGAGGGAGAGGAGAAGGAAGCAAGGAGGGACGAGGGATGGGAGACTTGTAGTTCTCCGATTCTGAAACTCTTTTCCAATTGCTGGTTTCTTCTTGGAATGG
>JADRCD010216468.1:23427-37801 GCA_019843815.1 Montemys delectorum
TTTTTTTTTTTTTTTTTTTTTTTTTTTGGTGTTTTCGAGACAGGGTTCCTCTGTGTAGTCCTGGCTGTCCTGGAACTCACTCTGTAGACTAGGCTGGCCTCGAACTCAGAAACCCGCCTGTCTCTGCCTCCCAAGTGCTGTCATTAGAGGCATGCGCCACCACGGCCCGGCTCTAGATCGGTTCTTCAGCACCGCCTCTTCTGATGCCACTAGCCTAGGTGCCCTCACTCTCCTTATATCCACTCACTGTGGCCTAGAATCTCTTCTTCTGTAATCTTCAAACTTTCAGGAGGACCACATGTAGCTAGAGAAGTTACAAAACCTTGGTTCCTGAACTCCATCCACACAGATTTTTGAAATAGTCCAGGCTGTGAAGGAAAAAAAAAAAAAACCCGCTTCTAACACATTTCCTACAGTGCTGTGCCACAGCTGCTGAACCGAGAGCACAGTTTAGAACTGCTTGTCTCCTTGGAGTGAGAAGGAGGAAACTTTCCCATCTTTGTATCCTGGTAGAGGGTGATTTTTGAACTCTAATGGTCATGGACAAGTGTTGGTGGAGTGTAAGCCAGAGCTGAAATATTCATACAGGCAATATTGACTACAGGGCTATCAGGGCAGATATGGCAACAGTAGGTCTACTATCGTTTCTAAGGATGGAAACCCAATCCAAGTTCTTCCTAGGTCATTTTAGAATGGTTAGAAGTGTGCCTTAGGAGAGAAGGCCAGTGGACACTCAGGTATCAAGAATGCCTCCTAAATAGGAGAGTGACGTGCGAGATGAGTTACTCATGGTATTGGCGTCTGCTTTTGCAAGGATGAAGCACTGCTGCACTGGCCACTTTGAGTTCTCCAGCAACTTTAAAGAACCAGCCCTGGAAATGCTTGTTTCAAGTCAAGCCACACATGTGAAGAACAAGCCACACATGTGAAGAACAAGCCACACATGGGAACTGGAACAAGATCCAGAATGGCACTCAAATGTCATTGCTATCTTTGATTTCTTTTTGTCCTAAATTATTTCTGTTTCTTTGTGCTTTTAGAAAAATTATATTAGTATACAGACACATCAGAAGGGAGCACCGTATCCCATTACAGATGGTTGCGAGCCACCATGTGGTTGATGGGAACTGAACTCAGGACCCTTTCTTTGTACTTTTTACTGAGAAAAATCTATTTATCTTTCGGTTTCCAAAGGTTATAAAGCTAATGTTCTATATAGAAGGGAATTTAGATTTGTGGACCAATGGCCCCCTGCCACACGTCAAAAATAGGAAGTAGCACATTGTTCAAAGTTGGTATTCTAAAACCTGAAATATCTTAAAAGCTGAGACTCTCTATTTGGGTCAGTTAAAGGATCAGAAGAGAGAAATAATTGTTTCAGTAGATCATTAGGGCGTGACCCATCACAAGAAAAACGTCATAATCTCTTTTCGCTTCCCATCCACTTCTGTCGAGATTAAAACACCAGAATCGGTCACTGTGGTCACATGGGGTCCTGCTTACCTTGGTGCTGCTGTGTTTCTTTTTGCTTACTGAAGGCGACCCTGGCTGCCCGGGGCTGGGAACAGAACTGGATCCTGCTGATGTGGGACCTGAGTGAGCATGAGACCCTTTCTCCACGACTGACGACATGACCAGTGGAGATTGCTGGAGTGAGACTTTCTGCAGCTCTGCCGCCAACTGCTTGGGATCCACGCCTGGAGACTTTGCCTTATCCACTAGAACAAAAAGAAAGGCTTTATTATGTCTTGGGTCTAAATGTTGGACACACCATTGCACCGAGTTCTAGTTGATGACACAATCATTAATTAGAGACTAAATTAAGCTTTCAAAACTAAATGTACTCAATTGCAGTTTTAGGCATCTATTACTGGAGAAATTTAGAGGGTCGAGCCAGGAGTATTATAATGATGAATTACAGGGGCAATTTGAAGTTCTATTAAGTCTTCAGAAAATTATTTTGAATGTTTTATTGAGTGAACTGTGGGGATGACAAAACACCCTATTTTATTTTTAAGAACATGCTTTATAGACATATTTTCTCTCTTCTAAATTTTCTATATTTTGTTCTTTATAAAGAAAATTTCAGAGTATATGACCTTTATGTATGTATGTGTATGTATGTGTATGTATGTATGTATGTATGTATGTATGTATGTATGTGTGATCTCTGTTGGACCTAGTCTATTTCCATAACTCAGACTTCCCAGAATCATTGCAGTAAGAATATCAAAAGGCCAAGTTGTGCTGAAAAAAATTAGTAACTAAAAATTACATTATTTAAAAGAAATGACTCAAGGATTGCCTTCACAAGATGAATTCATATTTAGACAATTTAAAACATAAACTTATATAGTATATATTTAATATGTATTTCTTACCTCGTCTAACAGTTAAAGATGCAACATGCTTCACCAGAAAGCTAATAATGTAACTAAAAAAGTTTTGGTGTCATAATCATATACATGTATACAAATCTATAATTATGTCTGCACGTATGTCAAATAGGTTAGTTAGGCATGTGCCTCTTCATTCATCTTTGAAATCAAATTGATGTCACCTACCAACTTTTGGTGGCTCATGAAGTTCCAGATGCTGGGGATTTTCGGAGTCTGACAACATATTGAGGTCCCTAAAATTAAGACATATTATTAAGAAAGACACCGAGGAAGCTTGAAACAAGAAGGCATCTTTTCCAACTGCTCTGATGTTATTTTCAGGAGGTCAATGAGACGTGGTTTATGATATAAAGCAACCCCAGGCATGCTCACCAGGCTAACCCAGTCCATATTAGCAATGTTGTCAAAAGTCAAAGCTGATAAAAATGATCATTTAAGGTGAAATCTTTATGAAGTAGACGAAGTCATTTCAAAATAATACACCCATTTATGGAATCCAAGTAGGACCTGGCCTCCTTTTAAATGACACGTTTTAATAAAAGTGAGGAAGAGACAGAGCTGTAACATAGTCAGAAACTGTCAGCTTGATTCTGTCTATACCTTACTTAGCCTTTGATTCAGAACACAAGAAAGCCATAAACCTTGTATTCACTTCATTTTCCATTTTCTGAATCTGTTGCTGGCTGGCAAAGGTTCCACCTTAACAATTTTAAATTAAAGGAGACATGATAGCCAAAAAATGGAAACAGAAAGATGGGGAAAAACTCACAGTCTTACACATATTTCTGCTTCCCCACTTTGCTGATTAATGATGCTCTGTACTTCTTCATATGTTTTAGAAGTTAAGGGGATCCCATTCCATTCCAAAACTTGCATTCCTAAAAAGACAAATTTGAGGATAAAGTCAAACACATGTACTATCTTCAGTCTTAGGGCACAAAAGACATTTTGCCTGCTTTTAAGAGCCAAATCAGCACACCATTTCCGAGAACATCGGTTCAATGTTCTCCAGAACATTGTTAGATAGTCAGATATAAACTTACCTGAGTGCATAATACATGTTTAAGATAACATGCAAGTTTTGCTTTTGAAAAACTATTAATTCTTAGCAAATACATGCATTCTGTTCACACTTTTAGGAAAAAAATGCTGAATAAACATACAAGTAATTGCAACCATTGGCTTAAGAGTATTGAATGCCACATTTTTCATGGACGGGAGTGATAAGAAGTCACTAGGATTTCCTGATGAAGCTCTGCTCCTGAGTTTCACCCAGATAAATAAAGTTGCACTTTGTGTTTCCTATTTCACTGCAGATGTTTCTGAAGACAATAGCAAGAGTGTTACAGGAAGGCCAGCCTTTTGAGTCTGTAACCTGTGCAGTAGTACACAGCTCTGTATTCAGAAATGTCCTGTGTTGTGCTGTAATCTTAAAAATCCATTGTTTCATATTTTTACAGAGTCCAATAAACTATGTGCCCCTCCTACCTGGTCAAGGCACTTCATTTATACTATGTATCAGAAAGGATAATTTTATGTAAAAAGAAAATAGTAATATTCAATATTTAAATATTTTATATCCAGGTTTTTTGTTTCATTTTATGAATTGTCAAAATAACCTGAGTAAATATTTGAGATGACTATAAAATACAGCAAGATGAGATGTGTCCACACAGCAGGAAATCATCTCATGGAGTGCTCAAATAACTGTAAATGGTATCAAATTTACCCTATAAAAATGTCCATATGCCATGACACATTAAATTAAAAATAATTATTAAACTATTATATCTTTAATAAAATTCACACTGTGTAATTTCATTGTGTTTAATCCGGCACTGGTTCAATGCAAAATTATAAATATAGTATGCTTGTGTCTAAGTTTTAGTGGTATTATACACGTCAGAAAATGTTTCCAGTTGCAATTAAGTGAAGGAAATGCCTTTATACTATAGGGGAATAACAGAAGAAATTCATTAAAAGGCTCAAAGTAACACAAAAATACTTTTCTATAACTTACTCCAAGAAACCTTTATCTTCAAATGGGCCTTAGGTTTATTTCAACCGTCCCAGCTGTTGTACACAGAAAATATGAAAATTACATAAAAGACTAAGAAAAGCTCAGCACAATGAAAACAGAAAGCAAAGCGTTTTATTTTATTTTATTTTTTAAAGGCAGGAGAAAAAAACCTACATTTATTCGGAATTGAAATTTAATGCTATAATGATTCAGATATTACCTCTTCACATTTCTACCGAATCATATTCTAAGGAAATAGCCACAGGTCCATTTTTTTTTTTCTGTTGCATTTGCCTGCTCATGATTTTACATTTTAAAACAAAGAGAATACTATCAAAACTTAATTGACTAGTGAAATGAACGAGTGTGCAGTCATAACAAAGGAAAACACATTTTATATTGTCAGTAACATTGCTGACTAGATTCTTGCCCAGATATGCATATGATTCTTTTAACCCTTCTGAGAGCCATTCTGCCCCATAGAGACACCTGAACTTCTTTTATTGTATTGTCTGTGTATTGGAGAAAGCTAAAAACATCCTGCCAGTTCCTTTGTTCTGGTCTGGAACACATGCCAATGTACTATGAAAACTTTCCCCTTTTACTTAATGCTTCCCATGCCACTGTCCTTCACTTCCTGCAAGAGAGTGGGATGCTACTAGTTTTCATTTCATAAAATATTTATAGAATTATGAGTTAAATGTCATGTGATTTCAAAACAATATATTTTATTCAAGACACAAACAAAATGAAAAATAACAACCACAGACTCATCTCAGTAGTTATATAAAGGACAGTTGATATTTTAAGAGATTTTGTAAAATGAAGAATGAACTTGTCATCACAGTTTAAAAGATGTATAACAAGTCAATGGTTAATACTGTTGTGATTAAAGCGACTGAACACTTCTCTCTGATCTGGAATAGAGATGTTTGTGTCCAGTCCTTTTACTTAGCATAGGTCTGTAAGTGCTAGTTCAGGCAATAACGTAAGAGAAATAAAGGAAAGGCTCCAGTCAAACTCTTACTGCTCTCTTACACACAATCCTACATCCTTAAAGCCACAAACACATTTCCAAATAACTATTTAGGACTGATAAATATAAGAAAGTTGCAAGATACAAGGTAAACATACAAAAATCAGTATCAATGCTCTAGCAACAGGGTATTAACTGCAATAGAAATCAAGAAAGCAAACTCTTTTACCACGATGTAAGACTTTAAAACCAAAGTAGCTGGGAACGAATTTACTTAGTTATGTGAAAGATCTTTAGAAAATAAAGTATAAAGCAGTTATGAAAGTCATTGATGAGGATACAAAGAAATGAAAATTTAATTATATGTCCAAGGTCTTCAAGAATAAACAGTGTTAAAATACTTATATAACCAAATTCTTCTGCAGATTCAAATCAATTCCTACTAAATAATCAAAGATATTCTTCAAAGAATGGTAAGAGTTTTAAAGTATGTTTGGAAGTCCAAAAGTCCCAAACATAAAAATCCACCTTGAGAAAAAAATTGAAGCAGGAAGCATTATAGTACCACACTTAAAAATGTTTGATATATTTATCTATTGTAAAATCCTACAAACTAATTCATGAAAACTAATATATGCAAAAATGTGTTGAAACTTACATTCTCCAGATATTCTATAACATTTTACCATTTAATAATTTAGATGTATTTACAATCTTTAGGTAGCTTTAGTAGACTATGCATATGAATATTTACTATGTAGAACCAGAAACAAATATTAATATTTATTATGGATTTAAGTTTTATTAAGATACATCTTAAATGGGCTGTCAAATTTGACAGTTCACAGATGACACCACAATGATATTCATATACAGTGTTTATTACAAAGGATATCAGTACAAAAACTAAGACAAAGCCAGTCCCACAACACCAGAGGAAGCTCCACTCCCAGGTGCTCTAACACACCCAGGATCAGAAGTGAGGAGGACACAACATCTGTCCCAACACTGGGAATAACTGGGACCAGCAGGACCCAGGCACGCAGGAACTCTGCCAGCCCAGTGGCACTGGTTCCTTCTGATCTGTCTGGGCCAGTGCCCTGAGCAGACCTTGGGCACAAATTTTGCAGCCAGTCCCACAGCATCTAGACGTGGCTCCCCTCCCAGGCACTCTAATATGCCCAGAATCAGAGGATCGGAGGTGAAGAGGACACATTTGTCTCAACACTGGGAATAACTAGGACCAACAGGACCCAGGCATGCAGAAATTCTGCCAGCCCAGTGGTATTAGTTCCTTCCAGTTTGTCTGGGCCAGTGTCCTGAGTAGACCATGGGCACAAATTCCTCACTCAGTTCCATAACAACCAAAGGAAGCTCCACTCCCAGGCACTCTAACAAACCGAGGATCATAAGATCCCAGAATCACAGGATTACAGAGAAAGCTTGACTCTGAGGATTTCTGACACAACCAGAAGGACAAGATTTAGCAAGGGCAGGGAGCACTAGAGATAACCAGATTGGGGGTTGGGAAGCATAAGAAAAAAAAAAACACAACCATGAACTAAGGGTACTTGACATCATCAGAACCCAATTCTCCTATTATAGCAAGTCTTGGATACACCATCACACCAGAAAAGCAAGATTCAGATATAAAATCACTTCTCATGATGATGATACAGGACTTTAAGAAAGAGATAAATAACTCCCTCAAAGAAATACAGGAGAACACAGGCAAACAGCTAGAAGTCCTTAAAGAGGAAACACAAAAATCCCTTAAAGAACTACAGGAAAACACAATCAAACAGGTGAAGGAATTGAACAAAACCATCCAGAATCTAAAAATGGAAATAGAAACAATAAAGAAATCAGAAAGAGAGACAACCTTGGAGATGGAAATCCTAGGAAAGAAATCAGGAGTCATAGATGCAAACATCACAAACAGAATACAAGAGATAGAAGAGAGAATCTCAGGGGCAGAAGACACCATAGAAAACATTGACACAACAGTCAAAGAAAATGCAAAAAGCATAAAGATCCTAACCTCAAACATCCAGGAAATCCAGGATGCAATGAGAAGACCAAAGTTAAGGACAATAGGTATAGAAGAGAGTGAAGACTCCCAAGGTAATGGGCCAATAAATATCTTCAACAAAATTAGAGAAGAAAACTTCCCTAACTTTTAAAGAAAGAGATGCCCATGAACATACAAGAAGCCTACAGAACTCCAAATAGACTGGACCAGAAAAGAAGTTCCTCATGTCACATAATAATCAAAACACCAAATGCACTAAACAAAGAAAGAATTTTAAAAGCAATAAAGGAAAAAAGTCAAGTAACATATACAGGCAGGTCTATCAGAGTTGCACCAGACTTCTCACCAGTGACTATGAAAGCTAGAAGATCCTGGGCAGATGTCATACAGACCCTATGAGAAGACAAATGCCAGCCCAGGATACTATACCCAGCAAAACTCTCAATTGCCATAGATGGATAAAACAAGATATTCCATGGCAAAAAGAAATTTACACAATATCTTTCCACAAATCCAGCCCTACAAAGGATAACAGATGGAAAACACCAACATAAGGAACAAAACTACACTCTAGAAGAAGCAAGAAAGTAATCTTTCAACAAACCCACATAAACCTAATTCTACCTCTTACAACAAAAAGTACAGGAAGTAACAATTACTTTTTCTTAATATCTTAATATGAAAATTAATGTTACCAACATATCCTAATCAATTGTAATCTTCAAATATGAAGAATTAAAATTTGGTTGTCTGTCATCCAGTGGTCTCTCTAATTTGGTAATTGGAGAAATAGGTTCAATATTGTACAATCCATATACACTCTCTGCTTATTTGTACGTGAGAGTGTCTTGCTGTGTATCGCATAGTGGTCTTGAAATCATGCTTCTCCTATTGCAGCCTCTCTATTAGTAGTATTGTTTATTTCATGTTTTTACATTATACTATGGCTTTCAGAACAGATTACATATTTCAAAAGTTTATACATCCAAAAGAAAGGTAGACAATTACTTGGGAGGTAGCTTGTAAGAGAACAACAAAGAGACTGAATGCTTTGCTTGACATTTGTAACTATTGTATCAAGTTTGAAGAAGAGGACTTTATAAGTTACTTTCTCTGAGATGAATGCTTTTCCAAATTATCACAGCAAATGAATCAGATTTGTACCCTCATCTAATGTCTGTGTCACCCTCCAAGCAGAACCATTGTTCATTGAAACAGTTGGTGAATGACTTTATGGATAGATCATCTTAATACACACACCATTTCTTAAATGAATCTAACCTGTTCTTTGTGTGCTGAGAATAAAGTCACTCACTCAAGTCAATTAGCTTTGACCATAACAGGAAGTCTGTATCCAAAAATCCTGCCTACAATTCATTCCTTGGTGCAGCAGAACTGTCAACTCTCAGCTTAGCTACGATGCAGGTAAAATCCTTTGGTGATGTGATGGTCATTGAAGTACAGCCTTATTATAATGAAATACAATGTCTAAAAATTGTTCTTATTTTGGGTTTGAACCCAAAATAAGGAAGATCCAAGATTTTAAGCTCTACTAAAAACAAAACAAACAAACAAACAAGCAGACTTTATATATTTATGTTCATTTAAAAAATACTAGTAGTAACATATCATTTTAAAATATAGTTAATATGTTTGGAGTTATTTAAAATTTATATTGAGAAAAACATATGTATTTTCAGTATTGCTGCAGACAAGCATCTACATAAATTGATTGTTGTTTTATATCAAACAACTTTTATAATACTCCTTTCTTTTGTTTGTTTTATTTTGTTTTTTGTTTGTTTTGTTTAGTGAGACAGGGTTTCTCTGTATAACCCTGACTGTCCTGAAACTCACTCTGTAGACCAGGCTGGCCTTGATCTCAGAAATCCACCTGTCTCTGTCTCCCAAGTGCTGGGATTAAAGGCGTGTGCCACCACTGCCCGGCTTATAATGCTCATTTTTATTGTTATAGTATTTTATAAATTTTAAAGAAAACTGATAAATTTATGAAATTCTTAGAGAATTGGATGGATCTGGAGAATATCATCCTTACTGAAGTAACCCAATCACAAAAGAAAACACATGGTATGGACTCTCTGATAAGTGGATATTAGTCCAGAAGATTGGGTTACACAAAGTACAATCCACAAACCACAAGAAATTTAGGAAGAAGGAAGACCAAAGTGTGGATACTTTATTCCTTCTTAAAAGGGGGAACACAATACCCATGGAAAGAGTTGCAGAGACTAACTATGGAGCAGAGACTGAAGGAAGGATAATCTAGAGACTGCTACACCTGGGAATCATTCTCATATTCACTCATCAAATCCAGATACTATTGTGGATACTGGCAAATACTGTCTGACAGGAGCCTGATATAGCTCTCTCCTGAGAGACTCTGACAGTACCTGACTAATACAGAAGAAGAGGCTCATAGCCATCTATTGGACTGAGTACAGGGTCCCCAATGAAGGAGCTAGAGAAAGAACCCAAGGAGCTGAAGGGTTTGCAGCCCCTTAGGACGAACAACAATATGAACTAACTAGTACCCTCAGAGCTCCCAGGTACTAAACCACCAACCAAAGAATACACATAGTGGGACTCATGGATCCAGCTGCATATGTAGCAGTGGATGGGCTAATCAGTCATCAATAGGAGGAAAGGCCCTTGGCCCTGTGAGGATTCTAAGCTCCAGTGTAGGGTAATGCCAGGGCCAGGAAGCGGGAGAGGGTAGGCTGGTGAGCAGGGGGCAGGGGGAGGGAACAGGGTTTTTGTTTTGTTTGTTTTCATTTTTGTTATTTTGGGTTTTTTATTTAATTTTTATTTTATTTTATTTTATTTTTTTCAGAGGGGAAACTGGGAAAGGAGATATCATATGACATAAATAAAGAAAATATATAATATAAAATTTTAAAGAATATGACAAAAATTATTGTAGGTATTAAAGGGGGGGTCTCTGGGAGTAGTTGGGGTACAAAAGGGAAACAATGTGATTTAATTCTATTTACTTAAACTATGTTTTTAAATGTTAACAAATTCAGATAAATTGAAATCATGTATGTTTTCTCATCATAATGCAATAACACTTACATCAATAAAAAAGCAAAAAACAAAAACTAAGACAAATTTTGAATTTTTGTCAAGTATGTAACAGTGATAATTTGCTGTTCCAAATTATAAATTCAGTAAATTGTCATGGATCAGCAGAGGAGAGGGAGATGTCTTAAGACAGGAAGAATAGAAAGGAGAGGGTCATGGAATACAAGTGACATAAGTAGAAGGAAAGACAGTTTTAGGAAGGAAGGGACCCATAAAAATGGCTCATAGGGCACTAGGGAGGGCAATATGGTCAAGGGATAGATTTCAACAGAACATAATGACACAGCTATTCAAGTACCATAATGAAATCCAATAGTATATATCTTATAATTAATTTTAAAAATCCTATTGAAGCTTTAGATGAATTGAATATTATTAATCAGAACCTCGCACAAGTTTCTGTACTAATGTTATAAAGCAAGTATGCTCTAGCTTAATCTGTTATAAAAAAAAAGAGATGCATAACAGCTTAAATGATCTGCTTAACACTAGGAGATTTTTGAAGATTCTACTTGTATACTGCAAATAACCATATAGTGTTAAGCATCATCTAAGTCTATGAATGGTGATATTATTCAGGGTTGCTGGGATATAATCCTATTATCTGATAGAAAGTAAAGTATACAGGAAACATTTATGAAATTAATGTAGAGAATCAGTTTTAGTGAAGGAATGGTGCTTCAAGTTTTGCAAAGCATTAATAACTCTCATTCTGATTGCCTGGGTAGGTAATTCTATGAGGGATGGCATTGCCTCAAAGTGAAATTGCTACAGGATATCCTTAGGTTCTATGACTTCCATTGAACCCAGAGCTTGTCTTGTAAATGGCAGGACACAGTAAGGAAGTCCCCTACTCTGGAGGAAGTGCCCTGGCTTTGAACAGGCATCCTCAGTACTGTGAATTATTTGCAGTGTTCTAGAATATATGATTCCTAAATGGATAATGTTTTTACTGAATTTTTACTAGGTGTTTTTACTAGGACAGAAAACACTAATTAATGTAAGCAATTAAATTTTCTACCGAAAGTTGAAAAGACAACTGGAACTGATTACAATTGATTTATAGAAACAAAGTAATGTGATTTTTTTGTGTGTGTATTTTAGTACCAATATTGCAAATTCATGCTTTCAAAAGCAGAGAAGATAAGGGAATAAAATTTCTATGATGATTGTTCCAACCCAAATTGTGGGGTACTGTGGGACAGTGGTCTGCTCAGGTAACTTAGGCTCAGTTGAGTAATTGGCCTTGAGCACTGGGGCCTCAGTAGGCAGTTTTCTACTTACATGGGGCAGAAGGAGCTCAGCTCTAACTCCTGAGCCTTTGGCTCCTGCTTCAGTCACAACCCCTCACAGCTGCCCCAGCAGGAGATGTGTGCTCTATCAGGCAGACAATGCCCCAAGCTCCCAGTATTCTAGCTGGAACCTGCCCCCAGTCATCTGACCACAGATCAGTATGCCACGCCCCATGCAATATAAGGGGCGGTTTGCCCCTTTCTCACTCTCTTGCTCTTCGTCCTTCTCTTGCTTCTTTTCTTCCTTTCTTGCTCTTGCTCTCTTGCCCTCTTCCTCTACTCTCTTGCTTTTTGACTCTTCTCTTGCCTTCTTCCTCTCTTTCCTGCTCTTTGTTCTCTTCTCTTGCCTTCTTGCTCTCTTGCTTTCTTCCTCTTTTTCTCTCTCTCTCCTTCTCTTCTCCTCTCCTTCCTCTCCTTTCCTTCTCTCTACTTGACCGGCCTATTTTCTCTTTCCTATAATAAAATATCTCATTTATACATTGCCTCATTTTTGACTAACATGCTCCACCACAGGCCATCAGCAGCAGAGGGAGAGAGAGATTTTTAACACAGAATACCATCATTTTCTTTCAGAAATATTGTTTCCTAATAAATGTAAGTGCTATTGAACAGGTGGAAATATCATCATCTCCCCTGAGCATATTCATAAGGAAAATATAAATTTTATTTCATAATATTTTTGGTAGATTAAATGCACAGGATGTTGCAAACATTTCTAAGATATGACTTTAAAATTTTATATAAATGAGAAAGGACAAGGACTGTAATTGAAAAGGCAGATTGGGCAAAGAATCTTGTAATCAATCTTTACTATTAAATGGAAAATTCTAATATTCTTATAATTCTGGAATGCAGAAGCAGAGTGGATGTTGGTCAGGCACAAAGACTCAGAGATATGAGAGAGAAAGATCATTGTGTTGAAAATTTCAGTTACAGAATAAATGATTTGGGGAAACTAAAACTCACGTTGAATGTAGCTGGTACTTGTGTACTTGTTTGCTATGAGTAAATTTCAAATTTCTTCACTAATAAGTAAATGATATGTATGGTGAAATATGTGGTAATTAGCTTAGTTTTTAGATCAGTTCATCTACACATAAATCAGTCTAAGAAAGTAGTACAGTAGAAACAGTTTTTGAGAAAAATTTAAAATATGTTTGGCTCATTTAGCGTTGTTTGTCATGTATGTTATATTGATAAACTGCAATGTGTTATTTGACCTCCTTGAGAGGCTGGCTTTGGAAGTAGGGCTAAATCCTAACTTCTCTTTCCAATTCAAACATGTTTGTTCCGAAGTGTCTTTTGAGGTTCCCCATCTGAAGATGGGTTGCTTCCTCGCCCCAAACAGGGAGGGCAAAAAAACTCAAGAGTGAAAATATTGTGTTCTTAAGACAGCAAGACAGGAAAGCATTTCCAAAAGACATTATAACTATTTATCGTATGATATGAAAGTGCATGCTGTGGAAAGGGAAGTCTAAAGTTCAGCTATGGGATTTCACTCAGGGACAGAAAGTTTAAATGGGAACTCTAGTTTAGTCCCTCAGCTTTCCCAGTTGGTTTCTGCTGGATGTGAGCATCTTATTTGAAGTTTTGTGTTTATCTGTATCAATTTCTTCTTTTATTTGGAAGCCTCTCCAGATGGAACACTTTCTACTGCCCAGGAAGCCTCCATGGGACCCCTGAGACTCTCCATTGGACTCTTCAGCTTCCTGCCTTTAAATGATTTCCTCACTATGTTTCTTTGAGAGTTTGTAAGCTCCTTAATTTGAAGATTACCCATTTTTGATCCCTCAATTTTTCTTCACTAATTTTCTCTATTAGATATTTTGAATGCCCAATTTATGATATTCTTCAGCTTACCATTTATTCTTTTACATTTTGTTTGGTATATGCTTATAAATTCAGCAATTCAAAGATACAAGTATGGATTATCCCAGGCCCAATCCATGAGTCTCATCCATAGTGCTACAATAGATCACCAGCTGCATCCTTCCTTCTTTGCCCAAATCTCCAGTGGATGCCACAGGCTACTTCCTCCTAGCCTCGCTCTCCTGACTCATAGCTGTGTTCCAGTGCCCAATAAATCAGGAACCTCCTATTCAACCACAGGACACAACTGCCAGAAATCCAGTCTCCAACAACAGGAGTCATTCTCTGTGAACACACAAGCTGAAGCAGCCAGTAAAACAGGCTACACAAGACAACATATTCTCTGAAAGATCCAGAGAGGAAACAGAAACCAAGAAACAAAACATCCACACAACAAAG
The DNA here is from genome assembly GCA_019843815.1 of Montemys delectorum. Lineage (NCBI taxonomy): Eukaryota > Metazoa > Chordata > Mammalia > Rodentia > Muridae > Montemys > Montemys delectorum. Next base: position 37,517 of record JADRCD010216468.1, read on the forward strand.
AAAAGCCAGACATCAGCACCTAGACCTATATACATCCTAAACACAGATCCATAGGCTCCAGCATAAGAACACAATCAGTAAAAGTCAAGGCACTATGTCTCCACCAGAGCTCAGCCAACACAGCTGACACACAGGGAAAAATACCTCAAAACCCACTACATGAAGATAGCAGAGGTCCTTAAAGAGGAAATGAATAAGTCTCTTAAAGAAATCCAGGAAAATAGAAACAATTAGATGAAATGACTAAATCCTTTAAAGAAAGCCAAGAAAATACAAAAAAAAAAA
>JADRCD010216469.1:0-27206 GCA_019843815.1 Montemys delectorum
AAAAAAAAAAAACCATAAAAGCAAAGAGAAATGTGTACATCTATCAATAACTTGAAAAGAATTTTACCTGTTTATAAATTTATATATTCTCTGAACATCCACTAACCCAAAATCAACTGTAATTAGTTTAGCTTTCAAGGGAAATCCATTCCAAAATGCATGGTAATTCATTTCCAGGTGACAGTTTCTTTAGCCAAAATTTACAAATCTCCTTAAAAGATACCAGTATCAAATACAATCCTTTTTAAGAAATAGGTATTTGCAGTGGTTCTTCTCAAAAATAAATACATAAAAGCACTTGAGTCTCTCTCTCTCTCTCTCTCTCTCTCTCTCTCTCTCTCTCTCTCTCACACACACACACACACACACACACACATTCCACACACTCATAAACACACACTTATAAACACACATTCACACAAACACTAACACATATAAACACACTCATACTCTCTCTCACACACAGATATACACTCAGTCATGAACACACACTCATACACACACTCACACTCATATACACATTTATCGTCTGTGCTTAAGACTACCTGAATATAGAATTTCATAGCGACTTCCCAGCTATTACCAGTTCGTACAGTGTTAAGTATGAAAATCTGTCACCACTTGAAAGGAATACAGGCAAAGTGAGAAAACAGGGCTAGGATGGAAAAGTCAAAGGGAGAAAAAGTACAATTTCAAAAAGCATTGAAGAAAAAAAAAAGCCTTTTTGTGCTTCTCTAAATTCTAAAAAGAACATCCCTTAGGTATTTAATATTAACCTTTTGTTTGTTTGTTTTTTTGTTTTTTGTTTTTTTGGTTTTTTTTTGTTTTTTTGTTTTTTCGAGACAGGGTTTCTCTGTGTAGCCTTGGCTGTCCTGGAACTCACTCTGTAGACCAGGCTGGCCTTGAACTTAGAAATCCGCCTGTCTCTGCCTCCCAAGTGCTGGGATTAATATTGACAAAATAATGGAGTCTTTTCTTCCTTACAGCTGTAGCTGCTGTCAGTCAACTACATATATGTGTAACATATATAAGATGTATGCAATAATCAGCTTACTTGCTGTTATTTTTTATTTGGAATTAGGCCAATATTTGTTGGATATCAACTGTATATTAGGTACACTTTGGGCACTATCTACTTTTCAACCTAACAGGCTAAAAAAGGAAAAGACCCTTGGTCCTGTCAAATTCAATGAGACAGTTTTGCTAAGAAAAAATCCAACAATCAACTTAATCTTAAAAGGCATTAAAAATGGACACGTTGTGAAGTCTACACATCTGGCCCTCTCTAGTAATGTTCGGGCTCGTATTTTCATGAAGACAACTTTAAATGCAGAGTCAGGTACCAGCAGCCCAGGGCTGACACAGGCATTGGCCATGGTGGATGGAGGAAGATGCTTTTCTTCATAGTTGCCACTCACAAGTCAAAGGCCACTGGGTACCGTGAAGTCTGTAAAAGTAACGCCAGTAGTCAGGGGAAATGGGACTTACTCAGACTGCTTAGCTGGCGGATGATTGCGGCGAGCGTGCTGTTGGTCACACATTCTAGCTCACTGGTGATTCCTTCTGGCAGGGCACCACGGCACAGGTGCCGGGGCTCGATGTTCCTCTTCACTAAAGGCATGGCTGACAATCTAATAATTAAAAAGATATATATGTTCTTTAATAGATATACTTTAATATATATTTATCTTATATATTTATATATATTTAATTACATATGTTAAATATATAATATAGTTAATATATTTATATAATATATATTTAAAATATATAGTACTATTTATCAAAGTTGGTGTATGTTGGCTTTCATTGCTTTATAACAAACAGGAAGGAAATTGCAACTGGTACTGGAAACCTAGCCAGCTTTCAGGGACTGGTCAGGCCATGGACCTTAGAAAAGACTCTTTAAGCATCATGGCTAGAGCAGCAGAACTCCCTACTCTTTCAGATCTCATCCTTATATCACAGGTGTGTGTAGCTTCCACCCCTCACGAAGAAGCTTCTCCTTACAGCAAGAGAAACCACAGAAAACCACAGCTGGACAGAGTACAGAGATCAACAGACTGTGGGGAACTCAGCTCTAATGGATACACACACGTCCTGAATGCACGGCTAAGGGAACACTGAGGAAGAAAGGCCAGAAAGACTGTAAGAGCCAACACACCAGCAGGTCTACTGTGAAACAGGCTCTTCTGGAAATGGCTGCATAAACAAAGCTGGAACAACGGCAGTATCAACGGCCATGGCAACACAGAGGGAGTGGACAGTTGCAGGCCCCACTCTAGACAAAGACTACAGGCAATTATTTACTTCTGGGAGAAGAATTAGCCTCTCCCAGGGATAAGCACCCCCCCCCCATTGGCTGTCCAATGCAGAGTAGTCAACCTTGAAATCATATGCACACTGCCAATGAAAATGGGCTCAGTAGTAGTATGTATGTATGTATGTATGTATGTATGTATATGTGTGTGTACTGCATATACATGTAAAGATATATATATATAAAATCAAATAAAAGGAGGCTATCAATGAGAGTTGGGACATGAGGGGAGTTTTAGGGAGGTTAGCTGGGAAGGGCTGGAGGAAGGAAAGGGGGAAAATGATATAATTCTATTTTAATTAAAAACATCTTTTTTAAATTTAAAAAGACTCTATAGCATCAATTTTTATAGATTTTAATATTTCTATGGAGAATCCAGAAATATTTATGTATGTTCATAAAAATACACTACATATTACTCATTTCTTTGTTATAGGACATTTATTGTTATACAACAGATATCCCTTTGCCACAATTGACTTACCCATTCTACTGGTGAATGCCTTTGAGCCATTTTAACTTTGAGTCAATTATAAAGAATGCTGCTTTGAAAAACACGACACACACAGACACAAACCCAGATACACACACCAACTGTTAGGTTTCTAATGACCTTCCGAGACCCAAGTACAATACAGTCCTGGTCTCTGAGCAATGGCATGAGGGGAGAGTTGGGGTCCAGGTCTTGGGTCCCTGTAGAAGTGCCACCGAAGGAGGCTGGCAGACCTCAGTCACTTCCCCCTTCGGTTCTTGGTAATGACAGGAGCAGCTCTTTCCACTTCTGTCTGCATGACAATGATGCTTCAGCAGAGGCCTGACACAACAGCTGACCAACCATGGAATGCAACCACTGAACCCTGAGCCAAATCTGAAGAAAGCTGACAAATGCAGGACTAAGAACAAGAGATGGTAGTGGCTCGAGACTACAGATGCAACACCATCAGACTAAAGATGGAAAAGGCTGTGCCTCGACTACTAACCTGATGTAAATTCACTCTAAAACACATGCTCAAGAATCAGAGGCACGAGGAAGGAGGGAAATGGGGATGGAACACAAGAAAATAAGAATGGCCTTTTAAAACCCTTCTTCCCTGCTGGGATTCCTTCTACCACCCCACTCAGCATGATGCTGGCCACAGCGAGGACAGGGCTGAGAAGTACAGATGAGCCTTAGAGCAGCCATCTTCACTGACTGGAAGCTCCCTACCAGAGACTGGAACACCCCTCCCTGGGAATGTATGGGGGAAAAAATCTATAACTACTGACCTTGGGGAGGAGAGTGTCTCCCTACTGAAATGTCAGCCACTTCACCCTACAGTAACACTTATTAATAGTCTGCAAGGCACACAGCATCCAACTAGCTTTCAGGGCCTCAGATTCAATAAAGGGCAGTCATAGCAGGAAACAGGTTCCCAACTGGGTTCACTTTCACTTATCCGCCTAAATATACATATTTTAAATTAAAGAACTGCTCTTCTAAGAAGAGATGGAATTCTTTGCCTTTTAAATGTTTTTTTTCCCAAATGTTCCTGTATGTCAGCAGATATACTGTGTATGTGCAGTGCCCTCAGGGACCAGAAGAGGGCACTAGACCTGGAGTTACAGGCAGTTGTGAGCCATCATATGGGTGTAAGGATTGAACCTAGTTCTCTGGAAGAGCAGCCAGTGCTCAGCTGCTGATCTGTGTTTCCAGACCCAACACATGCACTATAAGTGCAGAGGAGCAATTGATCCTCCCATAAAGTAATGCTACTCTTGCATCAGCAAGCATAGTTAGGTTATTATTATAGCCAGTTGAGTCCCTAGTCACCACTGTTCATTGAAAAACGGAACCTTCTCTAGTGGGTCTGAGTGCAGGACCAATCTGTGGGTCTAAATAAATATCTAATTGGCAGTTTGATACCATGTCCCTTTAGCAGAGTGGCAGTTGTAGGTTTTCTCCTAGGGCCTATGACATCACCAGCTACACGGTCTTGACCAGGTTTACAGTTACAAGTACAGTACAGTACTTAGCCCCTTCCTATGGAAAGGGCCTCACATCTGAATAGAGAGCAATTGATCCTCCCATAAAGTAACGCTACTCTTGCATCAGCAAGCACAGTTAACAGGTTATTATTATAGCCAGTTGAGTCCCTAGCTCGGCAGAACGATTGACAGCCAGCAACTTGCCTAGTACCTTCTGGCATCATGAGAGCTAGCCAGCTTGTAGGAAACTTTAGCTGCCAGTTTTGCAGAGAGTGGAAGGGTCCCAGCTTTTGTGAGCTGTGGCCCAGGTTGGGATGGGCTTTGGCAATGCTTCTGTCTGGGTCACTTCTGTTCCTCTCAGAAACACCAGTAAGCTCATTGGTGTTATATGACACTCATTGAGGAGGTTTGTGAGTGTCATACATTACTCCTTATGGAGCAGTAGAAAATACCACAACTGAGGTGAATTTTCAGGCTCACAAGCTCCTCCCATTGCTCAGCTTTCCTGAAGAAAAGCCAGTACCTACATGACTCTTGTTAGCTGTTAAATTGGCCCTGACACACCAATCTGGGATTTCTATGGCATTAGGGGAGTTAATAATCTATGTTTAAGGCCACACAGTTGAGTCTTCTGTTACCTGAAGCAAAACCTACTGTCAACCAATGCGTAACTGTGTGGCAAGCTACAAGGGCAGAAGCTGGGGAGGTGTTAGCATGATCCAACCTTTGCTCCCCTTCCTCCTCTCCTCCTGACTGAGGGCCCATTGATGCCAAAACAAGTAACTTACTAATCACCTGTCTGGTACCCACCAGCATGCAAGGTGTTGAGGGGCAGCAGCCAGGGAAGATGTGCAAGGTCTAAAGAGTTCTTCCTCCGGAGGAGTTTTGGCAGACAAGGGAACTAACAACAGACCAAGGATACCACCAAAGTCCAGCTTGGTGAACCAATGAGCTTACTGGTGTTTCTGAGAGGAACAGAAGTGACCCAGACAGAAGCATTGCCAAAGCCCATCCCAACCTGGGCCACAGCTCACAAAAGCTGGGACCCTTCCACTCTCTGCAAAACTGGCAGCTAAAGTTTCCTACAAGCTGGCTAGCTCTCATGGTGCCAGAAGGTACTAGGCAAGTTGCTGGCTGTCAATCGTTCTGCCGAGCTAGGGACTCAACTGGCTATAATAATAACCTGTTAACTGTGCTTGCTGATGCAAGAGTAGCGTTACTTTATGGGAGGATCAATTGCTCTCTATTCAGATGTGAGGCCCTTTCCATAGGAAGGGCTAAGTACTGTACTGTACTTGTACTGTAAACCTGGTCCAAGACCGTGTAGCTGGTGATGTCATAGGCCCTAGGAGAAAACCTACAACTGCCACTCTGCTAAAGGGACATGGTATCAAACTGCCAATTAGATATTTATTTAGACCCACAGATTGGTCCTGCACTCAGACCCACTAGAGAAGGTTCCGTTTTTCAATGAACAGTGGTGAATGCAGAGATTCATGACTCATCAAAGTGCCGAGAGCAAGCGACTGTGGTATGCTTGGTCCTTATACAAGATATCTATATCACTCCCAAAAGGCTCAGAGAACATCCTGGAAGAAGAGGCAGGAAGAGCCTAAGAGTCAGAAGTCAAGGAAGATGATGCAAAACACTGTCCTAGTCATGGTGTGGCCCCTGCACTCACGAGCTCCCGGCATAACCCTGCACAGGGCTGGGCTGGTCACCATTTCACAGAGAGACAAATGGTAGTGAATGGGTGCTGGGGTGAAATGGTAGGTAGCACCATTTGTAATGTAGCTGCCTGTGTTTCAGTGAGTAAACACACACACACACTGATGCTCATGTAAGCAATCTTAATTAAATTCAATGGAACACACACACACATACACATACACACACACACACACACACACACACACACACCAAAGTCCCAGGGGTCATGTTGGGAAGAGAAGGGATGTCAGCAAGAGAGGGAGGTAGATAATAGACAGATGTGAAAATGACCAAGGCTCAGTATATGCATGAACGAGTCACAGAACAACCAAGGCAGAAGGAACAGCAGAGCTTCTGAAAGCCCAGACAATGCAGCAGACACTGGACAGGAGACTGAATCGCTGCTCCCAAGGCCACTTGTGAGATTAGCTGAGCACTCACTACCTTGTAAGTACCTTATCCCCCACAATGGGTGACAGCTAAGAGTTGAAAATGATCTCTTTCACATCCATTCAGAATTAAATGTCAAACTTCTAACTTTGGACCTGCCCAGAAACATGGTCAATACAGACCCTTCTGGACAGAAAGTCATCACCCACATCTATTTGGACCTACAAATGTTCAAATACACAGAACTCTCTTCACATACATATCTCTGGTGCCTCAAGTCTACAACTTATCTAAAATGAGTTAAAGAATTGAATTCCATCTTCTCCAGAGCTATTTGCCACCTCTCAAGGTGGGATAGGGTGTAAAATGCACATACCTGGTGTCCCAGCCAGTCAGGCAGCTGGCTCAGGCTGATTCCCACAAAACACAATGTTCCCTCATGCACACCTGCCCCTGTCTGTGTGCGGTGTGTTCCCATCCCACCCTACCGAAGGCAGTTAGTTCTGTGTGCAAAACAGCTCTTTCTCAGTGCTAGCAGGCTGCTGGCTAACCAATAGGTGAGGTCACGGCATGCTTGGGAGATTGCTAGAAACACTGACCTTAAGACTAACAAGATGTTTTTAGGGCACAAATGAGAAAAGCTTTAGTGCCTTATAGCCCTAGTGGAATGTGGGCCTTGCCCTGGCTGTGGAGGGCCCGCCCCTCTGAGAGCTGCCAATCACTAGAATCAACAAAGAACTGAGCAAAGCATGTGCTCTTATGTGTAGCCCTGCCAAACCAGAACCTCATGCCCACTACCTCATCTGCTGGGTCCCTGGGACATGGTCCACCTCCCTTAATCCATCCTGGGCCACCAGTCAAGACAACTAAAGACAACCCATACCCCCAGAGACCACTGAATTATTCAAACTAGTCAATTCTGAACCTTCCCTACCTCAGTGACTTCCTCACAGAAACTATGATGAAGGTCTTGTTCAGAGTGCCCTTCCCCCTCACCTCCTATAGACTGGGTGCTTCCCGTGTCATGGCCGCCCCATCCTGTTGGAAAGTGTCTTTGCAGCAGCGACTGTCTCGCTGGTGGCCCCACACCTCACCATGCTGTACTCTACAGCCACAGGGGAGTCTGAGGAAGGAGAGCAGACAGCAACTTCATGCTTCCTCTTCCCCGCTTAAGCTTCATCCCTGCAACCTAAAAGAATGAGACTACTACAGGAAGGCCTGTGGCTGCCTTTGCTCTGAGGAGAGCTAAGTCTATGAATTCTGCTCACTCTGAGGTGTGAATGGCCTCAGTACAACCTGATTCTGCTGATCATCCAGCCACCTGCACATGTGTCACCGTTTGCTTCCTCCGCCTGCTGCTCTAGAATGTCAGCCTTGACTGGTTTCTTAACCATTGTGCCTCTCTCCATGACAACACAGACAGGCTGACTTTCCTACCCATAGTGTTAGCAAAATGGCTTTTCAGTTCTACTAAAAGCAGTGGTTTCTGTGACTTTCTGGGCCAGTGTGTGTACGTGTACACTTTTCCCAGGTTGCCTTTATTTTATCTGACACTAATTCATCTTTGAATTAGCTGAAGCACAAGAATGAGGAAGGGAAAAAATGCTGGGTGGTTCCTTACTCCTGAGAATGCTTTAAACAACAAAGACAAACATAATCGGTTAACCCAACTGTTGCCTGTGGAAGCCCTTAGCATTTCTTCAAGAAAAAACTAAAAGAACAAAAAACCAGGATATATCAAGCCATGCTTTCACATCTATCTGTGTGCTAAGTGTGAGGCAAAGGTTGCCAGAAAAATGTTTATGAGTTACCAGGGGCTTCAAAAGGAATCTGTGTTAGAGGTAGGGTTAGTTTGCCCCACTTTTCTGAGAAATGATCTCAACTTAGCAAGAGACAATCTAGTTCCCAGAACCATGAACTAGATCTCAGACTGTAGGGGTAATTGCCTGTGTTCTGTATGGAAGCATCACCTGTCAATAAAAACACTATTGGCCTATTAGCTGAGGCAGGAAATAGGAGGCAGGAGTTCCAGCAGGGAGAGAGGGTTCTAGGATAGATTCAGGTAGGAGAAAATTTGCCCCGATGGTGATGGAGACAATGATACTGAGGAGAGGTAACCAACCACATGGTGGCCTAAGCATTATTCATAATTAATTACATTTCAGAGTCCTTATTTCAGGAACTGGGGCACAGGTGGTAAAGCTTGTGGTTACATCAGACCCTGTAGAAATCAGGTCAGGATCCCGATCTAGGAATCACAGGACAACGATGCCCAGCTTGGAGTGACTGCACTCTTTAATGGTAGAGAGACAGCTCTCACTGCAGGAGACAGATGGACAAAGTCTGCAGTGACAAACTACAACACAGCACCCAGCAACTGGCAGAGGCAGGGAAATGCCAAGGTCTCACTGGCACCTCTGCTGTATTGTGATGCCATGAGCACAGCCGACTAGCAAGGGCACTTAGTGTGTCTTCACCCTTGCGAGGCTAGCCTGAGCTTTGCTGGTGGTTCTGGCTTCCTCTCCTTCAAACCCACCTCCCTTCACGGAAGAAACATCTTGGCCTGTGACCCCTATCTTGGCCTCTGTTTCTTGGACTAAAACTAATACAAGAGACCCCAAGGATGGTCAAAGGGAGCACACGGTGGGCAGGTGGGAATTTAAGACTTGCCCAATCCCACTCTGCAGGTAAGAGAATGACACTATAGCTGACAGGTGACATGAAGTCTCTGTCATATGACATGATTCAGTTACTGAAGATTCCACTGGGTAGCCTGGAAAACGTCCTGGTGGAGGGATGTGGCAAGGAACAGTCCAGACATCTGAAAAATTCAGAAAGCCATCCACAAAACAACCTTGCAGTCAGTGATGGCTGAGTTGTTCTAATGCTCCATGGAAAGTCAGCACAGGACTGAAAGCTATAAACGAACAGGAAATGGACAAGGAGGAGACCCACAAAACCTTGCTGGTGGGTACCAAGTGATCCTCTCAGGACCTGTGCCTGGATCACAGATACAATAGGAAACTGGGATAAGACCCACCTATGGAGTTGGGTAAACCTGTCAGCCAAGACAGGAGCAGCATGCTGGTCTGGGCCCCAGTCAAGAAAGCTGGTGTCCTAAAGACTCAGAGGGGACACACATGGTAGATGCATAAGAAGCTGTTGAATCCAAATACCTCCAGCAGGTGCTGTAATATATATTCTTCCTCTGACTATGGACAGATGGGGCAAAACCCAGCCTCAGAAGGGCTGAGTCCAGTAAGAGAGTCATCAGTGGGCATCATGCTGACCAGTCAGAAAGAATGCATGGTGGCTGATATGCTGAATGTCTATGTCCCCAAAGGGCGACAGATAAATTCTACAGAGAACCTTAGAACGCTGACATCGGGCAGGATCCAGCAATAGAGGCTGTGTTGGGATAGCCCCTCCTAGATAAAAGGCAAACTGTTGCATTTTTCCATCTCCCAACACAAGGACGGACAGTCAGTTAATACAAGTTAGGTTAGGCTTGGGGCAGGGAGGCACAAGACTGGGTTGAAATCATAGTTCTCTGGTTTGCATAGGCCATGACATATGTAATTCATCTGCTTAGTCTCTATGGTCCAGCAGACCCCAGAGGACCTAGAAGTGTCTAAGGTAGAAAGGTTGATCCCCGGCAGGCCCAAGTACATGCCCAGGAACTCTGCCATTACTGCAGAGAAGGCCTTGGGAACAAAGCTTTGCCATTTGCCATATTGCCAGGTCGTGGTAGAGAACATACAACACCAAGGGATTCCCAGAATAAGTGGAGTTCTGTCAGCCGAGTTATCCATTTGAGTCAATAGCAGTGTATGAGCTAGGGATGGCAAAAGAAATTTGATCAAGCCTGAGCAGATCCTGAGAACACAAAGGTATCTCATGAGCAGCAGAATCCCCAGGAGCTGCAGATTCAGCACAGCCAGCTGAAGGACTGGAGGTCCCAGTCTGGTGTTAGTGGTCACTCAGAAACTGATCTCAGCTGCAATGGGAAATGGGAAGGGAGACTTGAAAACTCAATAGCAGCTGCTAAGGACAGTACCCAGCTTGTCCATTTTCCCTGCAGAGAAAAGTAGTCAGAGTTTGAAGTAGGTACAGTTAACCAGATAAGCAAATGCCAGGGTATTTTAAGGAGGTCAGGATGAAGGCATACGAACTTATACAAATTAACATACAGAGAGACAGACACACACACATACACACACATACATGCACACACGCATGCAGAGAGACAGACAGACAGACAGACAGACAGACACACACACATGATAAGCAAATGCCAGGGTATCTTAAGGAGGTCATGATGAAGGCATATGAACTTATATAAATGAACACACAGAGAGACAGACAGACAGACACACACACATGCATGCACACATACTCACTACATGAATGCATGCACACACTCACTCGTGCAAAGCAAGGGACATTGAATACAAAGTTGATAAAAGTGTCTGTCTGAAGCAGCACTTCAGGCCCAGTGTACTCCTGCACAATGTCCCATCTGATCCTCTTCATGGTAGAGGAAGTGTGAGACTTTTAAATATGATAGCTAAAAATTCAGAATCCGTTAGAGTCTTTCCAGAAGGATAAGAAAAACCAGATGATTTCATCAACTGGGGGTGTGGGAAGGGGTGGGAAATCACATCAAAGACTCCATGCTGTGACAAGAGAAGAGTTCCATTCTGGTGTTTCCAGCTTACTCCCACTACAAAGCCTCAGTAGACAAGCTTTCAGTCGGCTATCTCAAACGCATGTCAATTCCACCCCGAGCATATCACATGGACTCAAAAGTGCTGCATGATACTCATCTTAAATAACATGAGAACCCCAAATACCTACACATTTCTCTTTTCTTATGTTTCTTAAATCCTTTTAAAATAAGACTTTAAAAAATGTTTATATTTAGTATTTTTTGGTCTATTCCTAGGTGGTAAAGTAATATTAATCTTGGCAATATTACCTTTTAGTAAAGTTATCTTTTAATGCTGGCTATTATGCATGAATGTAGCCATAGGATCACGCTGACCAATGACCAACTAAAACTTGTAGATTTTTTTCAAATACTCCAAACAATAAAATAATTTTGCAGGCTACAAATAACTCTCAGTGTGGGGGAAAACAGGCCATGAACCAGGCATTATCAAAATTGTAACTTTTGGTAGTTTAAATAATCTGTTTACCTCATGTGTTTTATTAGCCCCTCTGGTGGTCTTGATTGTTTCAATTTATATTACTCCTGTGATCTGTGACATGTCATGGCAAATACAGACAATAAAAAAACATCACATTTGGGTCACAATGGCTAGTTGATTTTAATATGATCCAAAAATTGCAAATTTTTCCCTAATGGCTTTGCCAGGCATTACTGTCTCCTAAAGATTGCTGTTCCGCCTAGCATCCAGTCCCATCTACATCAGGTCCTAAGAGTGAGTCTTTCCTACTGATGCAGGACTTTAATAATACTTAGTGAATTATATGGGGGACGGTGGGGGGTGAGGGGCACTGTGAATCAAAATCTCTGAAAAGACCCATACTGCCCACTGAACCCTCTGCAATGCTGACTGACCAATCGGAACCTCTCCAATGGTAGAGAGGTTGGAATGTTGCAGGACCAGCCCCTAACTTCAGTTTATCCTGTATGTACAATATACTTTCAGCCCCTGAAACAGCCATTCCTTGACCACTTCTGTGTCTGATCTACCATTCTGGAACTAACAAGTGAAAGCATTTGGAACGTATTAGCTTAACAAAACCCTAGCTTTTCATCAACCAAAGACTAAGAATGCAGCCAAGAGCATCTGAAGTCACAGCTGAGGTGTCTCAGCTCCCCCATAACCTGCTGTCCTACTGGTCCCCACGCTGTGTTTGAAAAGTGTTTTGATTTATGACTTTGTTACGATTGCCATGTTGGAACATGCTATTTATGATAACCTGAATCTGTGTTCTCCGGCCACGCTCACTTATGTTTCCCTCTAGAATAAACTACCTCTTATCCCTTGTGAGGTGAAACTTGGGTTTTTGTGACAAGAGTTTGTTCCTGATTAAAACAAACAAACAAACAACAACAACAACAACAACAACAGCAAACCTTGAAGAAACAAAGAATACAGGGACCATAGCTCAAGAAAATAAGGCCACACCTGAAAACCCATGACCAGCGTTGGACCAAATGGAGACAACGTCAAAGCCTTCCCATTATGATAAGGAAAAAGACAGGGCATCCACTCTCATCCAACACAGCACTTAAAGCCTTTGCTATAGCTGTCAAGCAAGAGAGGGGAATGAAGGGTTAAAAACAGGACTGGAAGAAGTAAGACATCCCTATTTATAGACAATGGGATGCTTTACATAAGAGACCTAAAGGCTCCATCCATTTGTAAAACCTGGCAGGCTAAGGAGTCTGTCTCTTCTATTCCTCATGCCTGGTGACCTTTAGTCTGATTGCTGCATGCCAGGCAATTAAGAGTGTGGCATGTGGCAGAGCTAAATTGGGTGGCGCAGACTGTATTAGACACACTGAACTAAGTTACCCATGCTGCAGATGTTGGCTTTCTAATTACATGAACTTGTAATTCACCTCGGAAAACAAGCGGTCCCAGTGGCATTGATCTAGTGGCCACACATGGTGACATGATGCCCACCCTGCCTTTTCACCCAAAGGCGAGCTTTTCACTTCCCAGGGCTAGGACTGGATCTACCTGCCAGGGTGTTAGGATGGCCTGGGTGGAGGCAAGTGCCTCCCACTGCCCTCCCAGGACACAGCATCACTGCCCTCTCTGCCTTCCACAGTCAAAGCAAGGGCTTGGCTTCCTGAATTGCTGTTAGTTATGTGGTCCTCTGCAGCCACAATACCTGAGCGTATCTTCTCAGTTACACTTCAAAGAAATGCAATCTGAGGAGGCAGAGGGGCAGCGAAGATCACACGGACCAAAGCACAGCCATGTGCTACATGGTTACCTCTGCTGTCTGAGATGTGGCCTGTCGCTTGAGAATTAGAAGCATCCTTGAATCCATATGCTTCCATTTTCTCTCCTCCCCTCTCTCCTTTAGAGTCCCTCTCAATTTAACTTTCATTTGCCATGAATGGTCAACTCCAGCATATAAAAGAGATATATTGGTTTATATTTTTGCTGTTCCATTTCTATCAGAGATCTTAAATCACTGATGAATGAGCTGTCTGGACCTCACACCTCCTCACAATCCCTTGTGGCTGGCAGCATGCACGAGCCTGAGATTCCTGTATCACTGTCTTTTGTACGTTCCACATATATGATTAGCTTTTGGCTGACCACTGTACACATGCAGATATTCATGCCACAACCTAAGCTTGCTCAGGCCAGGGGAATAATCCTCTGTCTCTATGGGCCAGGATCCAGTATGGCTCCTTCTAATACAAATACTATCTGCTATCTGTCAAGAAACTGAGTGTGTAAGACTAGAATGCATGTTGAATTGCTAAGGAGACTCAGTGAAATGCTATGTGGACCATGCAATTCTCAGAGGAGCAGGATCATCTCTTTCTACTGTATATAATCTTTCCTCCTTTCAGGCCCCAACACATACCAGGTTTGTGCCTGTGTGCATGCTTATCTCAACTAAAATAAGATATGCATATCGAGGTACATATGTAAAGTGGTGTATACGTTTTTGAATGATAGCATTTATAGAAATTATTTCAAAACTTTTATAGTAAGTTTTTTAGTAAGGGGGTAGACAGTAAGGGGATAGTGCAGATTTGCCCCTCAGGTTCCAAGCCATAGATATAAATAAAAGATCCATATTTCAAATAGTTGAATAATATTGCTGAGCTACAGGTGACAAACAACCTCCAGTTAGAGACAAGAGATTAAAGGCTATCAGTTTAAATGAAGAAACTACCCACTAAAAACATGCTAAGGGCTGTGCTGGTCAGCAGGCATGGCTAAAGAGAGATAACAGGAGGTGGAAGGAGGTCCTATCCAAGAAACACACATGGCATCCAAACCAGGGAGCAGAAGATAGTCCTGCCTCTCAAAATCAAAACAGCAGATACCAATCAAATCTGGTCTTAGGAGGCCAACAAACTGACAGCCAAGCCTGCACCTCCCACCCCTCCACCTGTAGCCATAAATGATGGGCTCCTGGGTGCAGCCACTACTACCATCCTAAAGGGGTCCAGATGGTCAACAGGAGCACAAATCTGCATGGCTGTTGGGAGCCCTGGCTCTGAACTCTGGACTTCTCTACTGGGGATGTGCATGTGGCCGCCTTGAGGATCGATCTAGGATATCATTCTGATAACAGAGAAGGAGTCACCATCCCTTCCGAAGTTGTTATGGCAACCACCAGCGTGGTCTTAATTCCTGTTTACCAGCTTGCTCCTTTTGACTTGCTCAGCCAGCTTTTCTATACAACACAGGATGACTTGCACACAGCCAGCATCGTCCACAGTGAGCTGGGTCCTTCTGCATCAATCATCAATCAAGGAAAAAGCTCCATATGTTTGCCACAGGCCAGAATGATGGGGGCATTCTTTCAATTGAGGTTCCCTCTTCCAAAATGACTCCAGCTTATGTCAGGTTGACATAAAGCTTCCCAGAACCATTCCCAACACTTTCCCTTGAGCCTTTCCTGCAGTGTCCCTAGACACAGAGAGATTCAGCACACCATGTGTCTGCATCCACACTACAGTCACTTCAGAGTCCCTAACTATTGTCTGTGTCCAGCATCCCACCATCTATGACAGCCAGGACAGGTAAGCACAATGCACTTGTGCGGGCTGGCATGGAAACACAGGACATCTCAGTCAGTGACCTAGAGACTGTGCATGAGCCCATCCTTTAAGTCTACATAAGCAGCATCCATCCATTCTCACACCTCCGTTCCAAGCACAGCAGCTTGTGTAAACCCCAGGATAACCATGCTCTGATGACTTTATCATCTGTTCATGTCTACATCAGGGACTGGGTGGGCTGAGTTCCTTTCACTGAGAGCTGGTAACACCAGGAGCTACTGGCTTTGAAAATGCCAAGCAGACAGAGCATTGTTGAGAGGGTGGCCAAGAGCAGCTGTCAACACTAGCTGCTGACAGCTGCTAGGAGCTCAGACTGCTAAGGCTGAGCGCCGAGAGCCACTGACAAGTGAAACTCAAGGCTGGAACAACTAAAGAATACAGACTTTGCATTTTCAAGACTTCGGCCCAATTTAAGCAAAGGAACAGCGGCTGACTGATGACATTTAAACTTGTCTATTCTGCATTCGGGATTGCATATGAACTCCTGTACTATTCCATTCTGCCATACAGAACATTTGGATGGAGAGGCACACTGCCAGATGCTTTTTAACTGTCTAAACATCCTACTGAGGCTAGAAAACTGTCTTATTTCAAATGACTTAGGAATAATTCTAGAAAATCATGCATAGACAACTGGACAGGTCACATGACTATTCTAAACAGTTGGGACCAAAACTCAGATTTCCTCAACACAATATTAAAAGCCTTCCTGAAAATGAGTAAACATTTGGAAATCACTAAGCAGGAATCAATGGACATAATATATGACAATATATTTTGTGATATACAATGTGATCAAATGATACATGCTATATAAGTATACACACATGCACACACACACATGCGCATACACACAGACATGCACACTCAAGCACACACAATTAGCAGACAATGTCTACTGGCATTTAGCATGCATTCATATCTCCAGTCCTCTTATTAGAAATGAATTGCTATGGTCCATCTTTAGCAGGACGTGTTCAGGGTTCATCAGTCTCAGAGTTAGTGGGGAAGAGAGGGGCACAATCACACACACACACACACACACACACACACACACACACACACACACGGCACCCACTCCCTGAGCTGTTAGGCCTTGTTTGTTTCAGAACTCTAGAGAGCTGGGAAGTCACAGGCTGTATGCTTCTGTGACTGAGTCTACAATCAAAAATGGCAGCAGCCTGAAGCCTCAAAGTATTCTTTAGCTATGGAAGGGAGCAAGCAGATTTTCTGGGGAAAAGACAGAAATCTCCAGAGACTTTAAAAACCACTGTACCATATCAACAGTAAGCCATTTTGTCTTTTTTTTCTATACATTTCTTTCTGCAGAGTATGTTAAAAACTGTGCTGAATATATATACATACATATGTTCATTCGTGTTTCTCATTCTTTCCCCTACTTTAGAGACTGCAGGGTTAACTTCACTTCCTTTGACTTCCTTTGCTGGGTATTCTGACTTCCTGCCCTGCTGCCTTGTGCTCCCAGGATCTCTGCCCACGGTGGCCAGCCCCGCCTCCTTCCTAACCCTGACTCTGTCACTATGGTTCCAGCGTTAGCTGTAGGGCTTCTGCAGGCATCTTCAGTGAGTTCTGAAAGGACTTTTGGATTCCTGTTTTTGAAAGTGTTTCTTACATTCCTGTTTTTCTGAGACTTTATCAATTATTAATTTTATCACTGTAGGAGCATTACTAGATGCATCCTAGGTAAATCATCACAGGAATTCAAAACATGTTTTGCCTATTCTGTTAGTATTGCAAATCTCTAAGATGTGCTGATCTCTAAGCACCATCCAGCTCCCAGGCTTCTGAAGTACACGGTGCTTAACACCACATATTTCCCTTCTGCACGAATGAAATCAAGTACAGGGGATGATTGTTACCAGGAGGCTTCAGGATCTGACTGACTGAAGGTGCACAGCCAGAATGTTTCCTTCCATCACTGGGGCCTTTTGCAATCAGCAGACGATCCTTTGATTACATTTAGATACAGGATGGATGGCCTGCTAGCTGGGACTGCCTGACAAGGAATGGGCACAGAAGAATTGGAAGAAAAAGTCCCGCAGCATGCCCAACCTTTTGACACTGTGACACAACACTGTCATATACAAATGTCATACTTAAGAACCATACAGTTCAATTATAGGGGTGGGAGGGCAGTGCTGAAAGCTCTGTAGTTAAGAGCACTGGCTGCTCTTGCAGAGGATCTGAGTTCAGCTCCCAGCACCCACATGACAGCTCACAACCATTTGCCAGGAGATCTGACGCCCTCTTCTGACCTCTGAGGGACTGCACGCTCATAGTACACATATACACGTGCAGGCCAACACCCATACACACAAAATAAAGTCTTGTTTAAAAAAAAAATCTCATGGGGGAAAAAGAATAGAACTGTTTAATAAGACATAAACTAGAGAGTCATAGTATGTGCTTCACACAAACATAAAATGAATATATTCAGTCACAGTTTTTCTCTTTTAACATCCCAAAACACTGGTTAAACTCAAAGACCTTTAATTATTATCAATATATTAAAATACACTGATAGTAGCTATTCAAAGACGTTAATATCTTTTATGCTATTCTATTTTCAGTTACATCTCTAGATCATTCTCTTGCTGTATTTGAAGAGCCGTGAAGCTAAAGACACTCCTACCAAGTGGTTGACTTGTGGGCTGAAGGTCTCAGCAGCATTGCCGCCTCGGCTCAGGTGTCAGCAGGAACAGCAAGAGGGATCGGAACTAAATGGAAAATAGAGAAAGTAATTAAATAACGGTAGCTGAGATGGTCTCAAGCTTTCACCTCAGCCTCAACTTCAAAGTTTACAACTCAACAATTTCACGGAGAGAGTCCTAGTCCCAGAACTATTCACTTTTTAAAATTAGCTTAAAGAAAGATCTAATGCAGTACTTAAAGCCTTATGCAGCCCAGCTCCCTATTCTGGAATAAACTCTAGAAATAATTTCAAGGAGTCATAGTTCATAAAAGCTGAAGGACAGAAAAATAGTCAATTGTATTCTAAGTACTTTCAACTAAGTAGTTTGATTTGCTCCCCAACAGTAAGACACGTCTGCAGGCGCTGTTGCTACCTCTCAGAATCTGTCCAATAGTATCGATCATTCACCCAGGGACTGTTCATTTTTCCCAACAATATTTGTATTTAATTAGAACCTTGTTAATCATGTTATAGACATTTTTGATAGTGAGAAAAAATGGAGATAAAGACAAGCTATTCTGTTAGACCGAACACATAAAACTGGTGAGGAACGACTTCTCAGTAAAGAATCGGGATGAGAAACACACAGGAGACATTGTTGCAAAATCAGCGAGCTCAAGACAAGGAGAACAAAGCAGCTTAGAAGACAGATGCGCTTCTCATCGGTCACCAGTGGCAGAGGTTAAACCTCAGAAGGGCAGTCCAGGTTTACCCGTGCAGGTTCTGAAACAACGAAAAGCAACGCCAAGTCTTCCAACCAATTATCTGAACATGCCTAAGCTACAGCAGTTCAAGTGACTTTGAGAATCAATGCAGTGAAGATAGCCACCATTCTTTTAAAGGCATCTTTAAAAGTCAGCTCCATAGCTTGCTATTGATGTTGAAGAGTAAAAGAGAAATGCAGGGGAATGGCTCGGAGGTTAGGAACACCTGCCTAATGCTCCTGCAGAGGGCCTGAGTTCAGTTCCCATCAGCCAGGACAGGCAGCTCACAACCACCTCTAACTTACACACCAATACGCATGCATATATAGAATTTAAAATAAAATAACCCCTTTAAAAAGATATCCTTTAAAAAATAATCTGTGTATGTCAACTTATTCACAAATACAGAAAACTAGCCTCAGGTTTAGGTTATCCAGGCCTCATTTCACCTGCACTAGTCCAGCCCGTTCTGAATGAGCAGTGCCACTTGGTCCCCAGTGGGTGGCACTGTTTGGGGGAGAATATGGTACCTTTAGGAAGTGGAACCTTGCTGTAGGAAGCACATTACAAAAATCCTTGCTTCCCATGTAGGGCTGAGATACGATCTCTCGGCTTCCTGCACCTGCACCTGCATCATTCATGCCTTCTCCACCAGAAGGGACTCTATGCCTCTGGAATAGTACCAAAGAAATCTCTGCAGTGAGATTTTGGTATCTTTAAAAACAAAACAAACAAACAAACAAACAACAACAACAACAAAAATCCAATTAGGTTATGTGAACGTGTTTTTATTTCACCCCAGGTATGGGATATGGGGCTGCTGCATTTTGTCCGCAGCCATTAACTGTGAGTGTCTCGTGCTCTAGGAGGGGAGAACTTTTGCCAGCTACAGAGTTTAATTCTGGGAGCTTTGAAGATTGAATAAATGCCAGAGCCCTGAAAGGGACAAGAATAAGGAAGAGGAGGGAGTACAGAAGGAAGAAGGAGGAGGGGGAGGAGAAGGAGGAGGGGAAGGAGGAAGGGGGAGGAAGGGGAGGAGGAGGAAGAGGGTGAGGAGGAGGAAGAGGGGGAGGAGGAGGAAGAGGGGGAGGAGAAGGAGGAGGGAGAGGAGAAGGAGGAGGGAGAGGAGAAGGAGGAGGGAGAGGAGAAAGAGGAGGGGGAGGAGGAGGGGGAGAAGGAGGAGGAGGAGGAGGAGGAGGAGGAGGAGGAGGAGGAGGAGGAGGAAGAAGAAGAAGAAGAAGAAGAAGAAGAAGAAGAAGAAGAAGAAGAAGAAGAAGAACAACAACAACAACAACAACAACAACAACAACAACCACCACAACCGCAACCACAACCTGGTTACTGCTGTTGTGGTTTGACAAGAAGAAGAAAATGAAGATATCCTAACAACAAAGATTAGACTTGCCCCAAGGAACCCAATGCCCCTTAATCATCAGGAAGTGGTCTATTTTGCCGGCTGAAAGGGATCTCTGCCCCTTTCCCCTCTAACCTTCTTTCTCTCCTCCCTAGTGTTGGAAGGGATCAGGGTAAGGGTTGGAAGGGAGGTAGAGATATAAAACCCAATGAAATAACAAAAACAAACAAACAAACAAAAAACAAATACTCCAACACTTTCTCCTACCAGTTGTTGTAGCCATGGCACTTCATCACATCAGCAGAGATGTGGCTAAGCAACCAACAGGCAGGGTCCACTAGAGAGGCATACATCTAACTGACTGTGCCTGGAGCAAGGAAAGTGTCCAGTACGTGGCAGTGTCAGTTATGCCCTGGAACCCTGCAGTCTGTGAGGATCTGCGGAACCACTACTTTACTGTTAGCTACCATCTGGTAAATGCTGCAGTCAGAATCAATTCTACAACAAACACTGCACATGGACCTAACCCAGTCTTCAAAGCCAGCAGACTCCACTGCAGGGAAGAACTAATGAGTCAGAAAGCAACTTGTCCAGGACCCACACAAGACGAACAAGCACCAGACAGAGCACTGCTGTTACTAACTAGATTGTATCTCTTCAGATACAAACGATCACAGTTTTCTTCCCTGAAAAGCTACCAATGTGTCTAATACAGGTCAGAAACCAGAAAGGTCTTTGAGAATTACCTCGATTGTGTGAATGGCCTAGACTATTACATGTGAGACACTGCACAGCTACCAACAGGTGAGATCCTGGGGCTGGCAAGATGGCTCAGTGGTTAAGCACGCTGATCACTCTTCCAGAGGACCTGAGTTTGAATCCCAGTTCCCACATGGTGCTCAGAACCATCTGTAACTCCAGTTCCAGAGGATCTGATGCCCTCTTCTGACTTTGATGGGAACTGTAACCTTGTACCCGTGAGAAATTCTTTATTCATTTTACGTGTATGACATTTTGCCTGCGTGCATGCATTTCTCAGTGCACCAGAAGAAGCAAGTGAGGTTCCAGATAGCCAGGACTTTATGGAGGTAGCAATGTGTAAACCAGCACACAGCAGGGGCCTGCCATCTGAAGCCGCATGCTGGATGGGTTATGGGTTTAGGGGCTGACTTTGAGTTGTAACTCAGATGGCTGGTGATATAGTCATAAGCCAGAAGAGGAAGACATTTAAACAGAATAAAGCTTAGAGATGCAGGGCAGTCAGAAGTGGAAGAGAAGGCTGAGATACTTCCCACACGGTGGAGTCAGGGGCAGCCTGTCCACCTGAGCTCCTTGTAATGAGGGAAATGCTCCAGAGAGTAATGTTCAATTGGACGGCCTCCAGCTTCCCAGAGTGCTAGCCTGGGTGGCAAAATTCCAGATAGAATGATGGAGAGACGTAATGCTTTATTTAACTTTAATCAGTGTTAATATAAGCAATACTATGAATCGACTGGCCACTGTGACGAGTAGTACCATTCTATGGGTTCTGGCTCAGATAGGTGAACTAAAGATCCTATTATGAGAATCCAAGAAAGAAATACTATGAAGAGTAGCATACAGACACTCAAGTACTCGCTGACAGTTGTAGTAATTATTTAATCTCAGTCGGGGGTTACCACCCTGTCTTTAATCATTCAATTCCCAGATAAAAGACATACAACTTTAATGACCAGAGCTGGGCAAATATCTGTCCTCTATCTATTACGTCAAGCTATAACTTGGCATGTTCCATCTGGGCAGCTCTTAACTCCCAGTGGCCAGCTCTAATGGCCATGTCTTCATGACTCACCT
Source organism: Montemys delectorum (assembly GCA_019843815.1). NCBI lineage: Eukaryota > Metazoa > Chordata > Mammalia > Rodentia > Muridae > Montemys > Montemys delectorum. The sequence continues at coordinate 21,781 of JADRCD010216469.1, forward strand.
ACCCCATCGCATCTTCTCTCTCCACATTCTCCTCTCTCTTCTCCCTCCTCAGACCCCAAGTCCAGGCACCAAAACCCACCCTCCCTCTCTTCTGCACAGCTATAGGCTGTAGGTATCCGTATTTAACCACTAGTTTTAAACTAAAGAGCAAGGTCACACAGCATCACTTGGTGTGCATACAGACACTCTTGTTCCTGGAGGAACCAGGCCTTGGGGACCACATTTAACATTATAATACATAGCAAAAGACAACGGCTGACTCCAAGAACAAACAAATTGATAATTAAAAGGGTGGTCCTTCTGGAGCCACACCCCTTTCTAAAATCCCTTCAGAGATATATTCACTCTTGGCCATTTGGGTTCTCATTAACGGCCTCAACGTGGCAGAGGCATCAAAATTCTCTCAGGCAGTCTCCAGGTAATTGTTAAAATGTTTCTACCAAATAAACATCCCTTGTAGCACATCATGAATGAATCCATAGTGAGCCACACCTTAGGGTAAGTAGCCACCTAGGTTTGCTGTTATTGCTTTCAAGTCTATTTCTAAAATCAAGAACAGAGCAGGGAGAACGGGCGTTTCTTATGATAATGAACATGAGTTCAGGTGACTTCAAACTCATTTTAGACCATTTGTGTCAACAGCAGTACAAATTCTCTCCAGTTTGCTTTTCTCAGCACACTGGATGCCTTTTCTATAGGCATCTTGCAAAGTCAATGATAATAAAAGTGTTTCCTGTCAATCTCATTTATTCCTGACATTTAAAGTCAATATGAAACAAGTTCTGGGATATGGAAAAGCTTCCTATGAAAACAGACTGTGTCTAAACTGCTCCCTGTTAATCTGCCTGTACTCCCCTAATCTGATTGCATTAAACCTGCTTACTATTTCGGTCCTCGCCATGGCTCTTAAGCCTCCCAATTCTAGCCTCACAGAAATTATAAGCTGCAAAGCTCACATGTGGTGCCTCCAGGTCGGATGCTTGCTCGACTCATTTCCTTCTTCCACACCCTTCACAAGACCCAGCTTCCATCTACGGGATCAGGCCCTCAGCATCTCAACCACTCACAAATGCAATTCTGCTTGCAACACTCAGCTCAGTCCTGAGCCGGGCGGCCACTATTAGTGTCAGGAAAGCATAATTCATAAAACATGAAGCATGACATTTTTGGGATTGAGGATATAGCTCAGCACAAGAAAAAGAAAGGAAGGACAGAGGAGAGAAGGGAGGGGAGGAAGGTAAGGAGGGGGAAGGGGAGGAAGAAGTGGGATTATGAAGCCTAGGTCTGGCACCAGTAGCAGCCTTTGTGTTTTCCCTGTCTTGGGGATTCAGCTCCCACTGCATTACATACCTGTATCTTTTACAGCAGAACATGTATATCTGGTCCCATGACTTAATACAACATATAACAGAACTGTTAGGAAACAGTGGGGGAGACACTGCTGAGTAGCAGCAAAGGCCCTGCCCTTATGCATCCTTACTGAGCCGACAGGGAACACACCGATAAGATAAAGCAAGTGATGCAGGAAGAGATGGTGGCAGCAGAGGCAGTGGAGTAAGTCAGAATAAAACCCAGTGGCATTCATTAAATACAGCGTGTATCGCCTTGTCAGCTAGGATTAGCACTTCTAAAAATCCTTTTTAGAGTTACTTTTTATTCTATGTGTTAACTCCATGTATGTGTGTGCACATGTGCCTGGTGCCCTTGGATGTTAGTAGGGGATGTAGGATCCCCTGGAAACTGGATGTTGGGGTGGCTCTGAGTCCAGGACAGTATGAAGAAAGAAAAATCAATTCCTGACAGAGTGCCTTTGCAGAACCTCAGGACTGGAGCCTAAGCTTGACCAAGCTAATGGCGCCTGGCCAAAAACACCGAAAGGAAGGCTGGAAGGCTGTGGTTGCTCTGGACTGGACTGCAGTAGGCCTTTGTAGGTCACACCTAACAAGAATGCTGTCATTCACTCGAGGTGCCGCTCCATCAAACTGAACCCTGCAATGGCCCAAGTTTCAAAGGAAAAAAAAACAAAAAACAAAAAAAAAAACCAAAAAGAGCAAATCAGAAGAAACACTAAGCATCCAATAAGAAGAGGTCCAGTTAGCTGGGCTGGTGTGACACCATCGACAACAGTGACACCAAAGGAACCCATCCCTTCTTCATTCCAGGCACAACCCTGTGAGTCCAGGCTTATCAACACATGAGAACATTTACTTTGTTTTTCTAGACATCGTTGCCTGGTTACAGAATCACAAATAAAAGCCATCTTGAAAGTACACGTTGTTGAACTCTGCCCCTTGGCTCTAGCCCTCCACTGTGTGTAAGAAAGACTCGGCATCCATCACAAGCTGGGAACCTGGGTGTTGGAGGGAAACATGCAGACTACTGAGGGCAACCTGGTAGCAGCTGCAGGGAGCCACGCTGAGGATCTGCGCTTTGGGATGCAGAGCACAAGGCGAATGTGCTCTTAGAAAATGGCTCCACATCATCTAAACACTTTGCTACCAAGCTGCATGTGCAGTTTGCTCCTGGCACATTACGTACAGTGCAGACGTGTCTCCAGGGCTACTCACCCTCGGCATTGGCACCAGCACTGTCAGGTGTTAAGGATCTGCAGCGACACAGCCCCTTTACTGAAGGCTCCCCTCCTCCCACTCCTCTCCACGTCTACCAGAACACTAGGAGGCAGAGAGAGTTCTTAATGTGTAACCCCAGGCACTGAATACGGCTGTCAGGAATAAGGCTTCTTGGTACCTGGTGAAGCCTGTATCCTTGAAACATCCAGTAAGTACTTCCTGCTCTAGCTGACACCAGTCTCTGCAATCTAGGTCTAGCACAGGTCTAACGGTGTCCAGTGCTCACTAGCCATAGGAGAGATGCCTGCCCTAAAGCTACACCCACCACACAAGGTCTACACAGCCTTCTGGGCTACAACACCAATCTGTCCCCTCAGGAAGCATCCACTTCCTTGGCACTGTCAGCATAAATGGGGTCCCTGTTCCCCAACCCCAAAGCACTCTGAACAGTGATGCCCAGAGTGATGTTGGGCACAGTGTCTAACGTCTTCCATGCAGGATGCCAACTGCTCAAGGGAGCCTTCAGGTTCTGCTCATTAGCACACATCTCCTCAGCTCTAGCAGGCCGGGACTAGCATTTCCTGTCCCTATCTTACCAATGAACAACCCGCAGTGACACTTAACAAAGAGCCCTGCTCCAACACCCTGCTAACATGCATCTCCTTTCTCTGTGCCCACTGCATGGAAGGCACTGTGCAGTGGGCACTTGAGCCAGCGTCAATCCCAAGTGGGCTTCTCCGCTCGCTCACGAAGAGACCACTGACAGTTCATTCAGACCTAAGTCTCTCCAGAGACAAGGATGAGTCTGGGAGAATCATTAAATGATTAAATGATAGGAAGAGCTAGCCTCGGCACACAACTGGGCAGCAAACACGGCCATGGCCTGCCCTATAGCTACTCCCCCAGACTGAAGACTGCAGAGCTGGGTCACTGCATGTGGATCCTAAGCCTGTGTGCCATCCAGAAAGGAGTTCATAGCAGCTTCCAATCACTGTTAGCCTAGAGCAAAAACCATGTAAGCACACACAAAACACCTAAGACTTGAGATGGCTTCTGGAAAGTTCCAGCTTAGGTCTGGCATTCGGTGTCCTGAGCTCTTCATTAGCATACCAAAATAACTGGGTCACTGGAAAGGGAAAAACATAGACATTGAAGACGGTCAGATATTCATAGCAAATACACTTTGTTTTCAAAGGAAAGCAGATTGTCCAGTTGTAACACTTAACTACACAGGCCAGGCTGGTGTTTCTTTGTTAGTTAATCTCCTTTGGTGGACAGATGTGGCACTAAAGTTCTTAGACTTTCCATACTAACTCTATTCTTTCCCCTCCCACCCTTGTCTCTTTGCTGTTTGTCTCCCTAACACTTAGTACATACATAACATCCAATCATTTGACAGATAAGTGATTTTTCTCAAGTGACCAAGGGGTGTTGGGGGGGGGGGGAGTGGAGATGCTAACTTCTGAGCTATTTGAGCAAGAGAGAGCTGGACATGCCCTGGATTCGATGACCTTGAATTGAATCCGTGATCTCCACTTTCGAGAGTCACGTGGGCTTAGGCTGGGAATGTGAGCCAGGGGAGCAGTTGTTTCCAGGCCACCAAACAGTTAATGAGCCTCTCTGGAATGAGCATCAAACGATAAAAATAAGAATAATTGGTTGAGGATAAAATAAGGCTTCCTACTCGAGGAGAGGTTGAAGACAAGAAGCACATGGCAAGGCTGCTGGACCACACCACTGAACAACAACAGTGTGCAGTGGCCCCAGCTGGCTTCCGTAAGCAGATTTCCTGAGCCATACTCAGAAGCAGCCCAAGAACTGAGGATAAGAGCAGCAGACAGGATGGGGGCGAGAGACAGATGGGGTCCAGAGGGTGGACCCGAGGACAGGAGAGGCACAGTGAGGCCAGCGATGCCTGAGTGACTCCTTTGTCCTGCATCTGCGATGCAGGACAGCTTCCTCATTAAGCAACCCCCCAACTCCAGAGTTTGTAAAAGTGGAGCAGCGTGTCCTTGGCTGATCTTCTGGCACCCTTCTGGATGCCCTTGCTCCTACAAAGACTGCAAACCAGTGGCTACAGGAAGTGGCCCTGTTCACATGAAAGCCTGAAACAGATCTGGGCTGAGTAGAATGTATCCTTGCCTAAACCGGTTTGTATTTTTCTCTCCTTTAATGGTTCAATCTTCAAATGAAAATTCATCAGTGATTCAAAGAGATGCTAAAAATAGCCCGCTACAGAATGCAGAGTGAGGCACGCCACACCATCTCGCTCGCTCTGACTTTCCCTGCTTGGTCTTCCTCAGTGTATCCTTTAAGTGTGCTTCCTTTTCATTAGCCAAAATGTAAAACATTAATGTTTAAAACACATTATGTAGCTATTGCAGAAATCTCTGCAATAAATCATACTTAAAAATGGTCTCCTAGCCAGGTGTGTTAGAGTACACTCCTTTAATCCCAACACATGGGAGGCAGAGGCAGGGGGATCTCTTTGAGTTCTAGGGCAGTCAGAACTGCATGGTGAGACCTGTCTCAAAACAAAGAACAATGACAGAAGTCTACTGGTGCACTCCCTCTGTTTCTAATCATAACCTTCATTAAGCATTTCTGATTGCAAGAATATAACTCATTAACATATGCTGAATGAATTAAAAGAAAGCTGCTATCCATCAGACTCCCTACTGCAAATGGCAAGTCATTTTTATTAATAACAACTCACATCTGAACTGGGGGATCATTGACAAAAGGCTATCACATAAATCATCTTACTTAATTATTTACTTATTTTTAAAAAACCTTTATGTAGAAGTGTGTGTGCAGCTATATAAACATCTGCCATATATGTATGACCTGTGGAGA
>JADRCD010216470.1:4289-52674 GCA_019843815.1 Montemys delectorum
AAAATGCCCCACAGCTGGATCTCATGGAGGCATTTCCCCAACTGAAGTTCACTTCTCTGTGATAACTCCAGCCTGTGTCAAGTTGACACATAAAACTAGCCAGTACAATTGACCCCTTGTCAACTTGACACACAAACACATTACTATTAAGCCTTAACCCTTATGTTCTTATTCATCCCCAAGATCTAAAGTCCCACAGTCTTTACATATTAAAAGTTCAATCAATTTAAAATGTCCAATATCTTTTAAAATTTAAAGTCTCTTAACTGTGGGCTCCACTAAAATACATTCTTCTTTTAAGAGGGAAAAATATCAGGGCACAGTCACAATCAAAAGCAAAACCAGTGTCTGGGATCCAACTCACGATTTTCTGGGCTCTTCCAAGGGCTTTGGTCACTTCTCCAGCTCTGCCCTTTGTAGCACACATCTTTATCTTCTGGGCTCCAGGTGCCTGTATTCTATTGCTGCTGCTGTCCTTGGTGGTCACTGCATGGTACTGGCATTCCCAAAACACTGCTGTAACTAGGCTTTACCAGTAGCCTCTCATAGACTGTCTTCACGGTGCCAAGCCTCAACTCCTTTGCATGACACCTTCAGTCCTGGGCCATGAATTGCAAACTGAGGCTGCACCTTCACCAATGGCCTTCCATGGCCTCTCACTGTGCCGAGCCTCAGCTGCTCTCCATGACCCCTTCATGCTGTCAAAACCAGTACCACCTGAGTGACTCTTACACATTACCAAGTCCTGCTGCAGCACAAGGTACAACCTTGGCTACCTCTGGAACACAGCCTCTTAGTGCTCTCAGAAAACACTCCCCAGAAGATGTCACCTCAATGATGCTGGTCTCTTTTTAATCACCGCTAATTTCTTAGCTCCAGCTAACCAGCATCAATAGTCCCAGCTATGCAAAGTTTTCACTTTAGTAGTTCTGGTATCTTGTTAATCACAGCTGATATTTCAGCCCCAGCTAACCAGAACCACAGAATCTTCACAATCAAAACAACATGGCCCTGATAAGAGTCTTTAATCTTCCCTTTGAAATTTCACAAGCCAGGCCTCCATCTCTGTACTGTTTTCAACAAGATCTTCCAAGCTCCCACAGACATTCCACAGAGTTCTTAACAGTGGCTCTTCTAGCTCAAAGTTCCAAAGTCCTTCTACAGTCCTCCCCAAAATATGGTCAGGTTGTCACAGGAATACCCCACTTCTGGTACCAATTTGTCTTAGTCAGGGTTTCTATTCCTGCACAAACATCATGACCAAGAAGCAAGTTGGGGAGGAAAGGGTTTATTCAGCTTACATCCACATGGCTGTTTATCACCAGAGGAAGTCAGGACTGGAACTCAAGCAGGTCAGGAAGCAGGAGCTGATGCAGAGGCCATGGAGGGATGTTCCTTACTGGCTTGCTTTCCCTGGCTTGCTCAGCCTGCTCTCTTATAGAACCCAAGACTTCCAGCCCAGGGATGGCACCACCCCTTTGATCACTAATTGAGAAAATGCCCTACAGCTGGATCTCATGGAGGCATTTCCCCAACTGAAGCTCACTTCTCTGTGATAACTCCAGCCTGTGTCAAGTTGACACACAAAACTAGCCAGTACAAACTGATTGCTTGTTCTACCCCTGCCTCCTGCATGCTGGGGGCTGGCTATCCTGGAACTCCCCGTAGACAGACTGGCCTATAACTAGCGGAGTTCTGCCTGTGTCCGCCTCCTGAAGGTTGTGATTAAAAGTACTGCTGCCATGGCCAGCCACTTTTTTGTTTTTTAAACACTTGTCCCTGGATAGGGGGCACTGGCTGGCCAGGGTTTTCACCTGAGCGTTCACATATGGCAGCAGTGCTAGAGAGGGGTCCTTTGTCTTTTTTTGGTCACCAAACTTGTGCAGAGTGCTTCATGGTGGTTTGGCTTTTTATGTGAGAGAGCTATTGGATCTGCCTAGAATATCTGTGACATCTTAATTTCCCAAGTGAGGTAGAACTGGGCTATCTCACGCAGGAAACCAGCATCCTATTGATTATTTGCTGCGGCTGTAGGGCCGTGGTGTCACTTTTGCCTCTGTCTTCTCTCAGGCAGTTTCTTCTGGAGATGAGAAGGAGGGGCTGAAACATCCTGGACTGATACTGAAATATTCTACGTATAAGAACCTGGCCCAGCTGGCAGCCCAGCGAGAGGACCTGGAGACAGCCATGGAATTTTATTTGGAGGTATGGAGTTAGTAGTACTCAAAATTCCTGTGTAGGAAATTGATGAAGAAGGGCCATGGAGTGGTCTTGTTGATTGAAGAGACTTCATAGTAGTGTCCCTTCAGGCTCTTGTACCCCAGGCACTGAGTACAGAAAGGCCTGGAAGGCAGGGTTAGGGCCTGAGTGGGCTTCAGCGCAGCGGACTGTATGAGACATTTTCTACCATCATGTGGCTTATTTTAATGCATTTGAACATCCAGCTAATGGTGGGGGGGGGGGGGGTGGTAACCCTGGGTGTGGTGGTACCTGTCTGTAAGCCAAGCCGTTGGACAAGTTGGTGATGTTCAGGTGTGAAGAAGACCAGAGCCTGACAGCTGTATTTGGTGCACTCTAGTCATAATGACAGGTATGAGTGTCATGCTATGTTTCATGTGACTTTTTAATGTGTCATTTCTCTGCATCTTGGAAACATGTGAGTCCAGGAATGTGAGCCAGCTTTCTTAGTTATAAGCAAGGACACTGCCTTGCCACTTTCCTGGGTAACTTAAACAGCTGGACCAGTGCTGTGCCCCTTTTATCCCCACCTTGTGTTCAGGGAAACTCTAACCAAGTGCATACCTGTGCCTCTGCTTACACTGCTTCTAGGCAGTGATGCTGGATTCCACAGATGTCAACCTTTGGTACAAAATCGGACACGTGGCCCTGAGGCTCATCCGGCTCCCTCTGGCTCGCCATGCTTTTGAGGAAGGGCTTCGGTGTAACCCTGACCACTGGCCGTGCCTGGACAATCTCATCACTGTTTTGTACAGCCTCAGTGATTACACAAGTGAGTGGGGTGGACGAGAGAGGTTGGCCTGGGTATGCTAGCGGACATCCGTCAAACTGAGGGAGGGTGGAGGTGTTCTTACACACTTGATTTATTCTCTTTCCTAGTCTCCATTTACCAGGTACTGTAAGTTTAGTAGTGAGATACGCGGTAAGTAATGTGCTGTTCGCAAAGGATCCCCCTCTTTCCTTGTGCGTTGTCTTTTTGGGTTTTTGTCCTTCTGTTTTTTGAGAAAAGGTCTCCTGCCATCCAGGCTGGTCTTGAACTCACATACCTGTCGCATCGAGTGGGCTTATGGGACATATTTATTTCTCATAGCTTTGGAGGCGGAGATTAAGTCTAAGCCTTAAGATGAGGGTGCTGTAGGCTGGTGCCTTGCTCTTGGCCTTTGCGTGTGCCGCCTCCTTGCTGTTATTTACTTGATGGGAATGGGGTTGGAAATGAAGAGGGAAGGTAAGCGTACCCCGCGTATGTGATACTAGAGGTGTAAGTCATCCTGAAGCAAAGTTCTTCTCCGCCCATGGGCCTGTTAAGCCACAGTTTATGTGCTCTAAAATATAAAGGTGGGCATTTGTAGGTAAACATTTCCCTGTCTATCCCAAAAGTGAGACATAGGAAAGGGAGTGAGAAGTTCCAGATAAACCCGGAAATTGAGAGAGCAAGCTGCATTATGGGTTCAGGGGTAGTTTGATCCTCCATCCTCTGGGCTCTGACACTGGGTGACACTGGGTGACACTGGGTGACAGTGTCGCTCTCATAGCTGAGATGTCCACATTTGTTCAAGGCTGTTTTCCCATTAGCCAATAGGTAACCACGGCGAGTGCTTTAGATATTTTTTTAAAGATTAATTTATTTATTATATTTAAGTACACTGTAGCTGTCTTCAGACACCCCAGAAAAGGGTATCAGATCTCATTACAGATGGTTGTGAACCACCATGTATGTGGTTGCTGGGAATTGAACTCAGAACCTTTGCAAGAGCAGTCAGTGCTCCTAACTGCTGAGCCATCTCTCCAGCCCACTTTAGATAATTTTTGCAGCAGTTATTAAATCTCAAATTGCAGGGTCAAGGCTGTTCAGGAAGGTCATAGTCTGCTTGCTTCTGGCACAGGTTGTGTTCCTCAGCTGCAGGCCGTCTGTTCTGGTCTGCTCTAGATATTATAGTTGTAGCAGCAGTGTTTACTAGCTGTCTCGCCATTACTGTTGTGCATTCTTTGATCCCAGTGTTGACTAGCGGGGCTAGAGGTCTGGAAGCAGTCTCGGCTCCTAAACTTTTTTTTTTTTCCTCCTAGCATGTCTTTACTTCATCTGCAAAGCACTGGAGAAAGACTGCCGGTACAGCAAAGGCCTGGTCCTCAAGGAGAAGATTTTTGAAGAGCAACCTTGTCTCCGAAAGGACTCCCTCCGAATGTTCCTCAAATGGTAAGGCCTACATCATGCCACCATGTGTGGTTAGTAAGCATCAGGAGCAACTATCATGCCCTTCTCTGTCCTGATCTATGTGTGATTGGAACCCTGAATGCCAGGGCTTCATCACCTGACCGCCCTCATCAATGAACTTATTTTAACTTGCTTGCTTGTGGTTTGGCAGGGTTGGTGATAGGGCTTGAACACAGGGTCACAGCTCATGCCAAGAACTTTTTATCAGTAGTGCTCAAATTCAGTATTCCAAACACACCCTGGTCGTGTGCCAACCCCCGCCATGCCTCCAGAGCAAAGCCCCCTCCTACTTGTACTATATCACCCAGAAGCCCCTGCAGCCTGGGCCCTCCCTCGTTCCCTGTACCCCTTGCTTTTCCCTCTCAGGTTCCTTTTGTCAGAGCTGCATCTGATCCCTGGCCCGTTCTTCCCTGGCTGTGTCTTCAGTTTGGCTCTGACCAGTAAACTCCTTTGCTGCTGGCTTTATGTCTACTTATGTCTACTTTATGTCTATAAGTTCGAGTCACCTGAGGGAAGGGAGCCTCAACTGAGAAAATGTCTTCCTACGATTAGCTGTAGGTGAGGCTGTGGGGTATTTTCTTAATTAGTGATTGATGGAGGAGGGCCCAGCTCACTGTCGCTGGTGCCATCCCTGGGCTGATGGTCCTGGGTTCTATAAGAGAGCAGACTGGGCAAGCCATGAGGAGCAAGCCAGTAAGCAGCCCTCCCCGTGGCCTTTGCATCAGCTCCTGCCTCCAGGTTCTTGCCCTGTGTGAGTCCTCTCAGTCATGGACTATTACCTGGATGTATAAGTGAAGTAAACTCTTTCTTCCCTAGTTGATTGTCAGTCACATTTTATCACAGAAACATGACTGACACGTCTCAGACACCTCACCTGCCGTGTCCCTGCTTCTCTACCTGTTTTGCAGTTTCTCCTTGACATTGCAGTTCTCTGATGGTTCCTCTGCAGCTTCCTGAGCTCTATGCTCCTCAGTCTCTCCAGTCAGAAATCCCTTCTTGTTGGTCAGGTGTTCCCTGGCCCCTGGAGCTCACCTGCTGGGGATTGTGGCTACTCATCTCAGACTGTGCTCTCTATCAGCCTGTCCTGTGTTCCCAGTGTCTTTAATGAACTAGTGTTTCTACGAGATCTTAAGTCTCTTGAGTGACTGTAGGAAGTAGTCCTGCTGGAGCTCCGATTGTCTGGGTACTAAAAGGGCAAGTATTGTCTCATCTCAGGCTGTGAGTGGTCACCTGACCATCTGGGTACTAAAAGGGTAAGTGTTGTCTCATCTTAGGCTGTGAGTGGTCACCTGAGACCTGTCTGGGTACTAAAAGGGCACGTATTGTCTCATCTCAGGGTGTGAGTGGTCACCTGACCATCTGGGTACTAAAAGGGCAAGTGTTGTCTCATCTTAGGCTGTAAGTGGTCACCTGAGACCTGGAGACCCCCATCTTTCTGTATTTTGGAGATACCGTTGACTTTGGTAAACATAATTTGTTTAATGGCTTTGTTGGAACAAGCAATCTTTTATTTCCTGTGGCTTTTCAGACACAAAAATGACAACTATCAATACATAGGAAGACTCTTTGCCCTTTTGTAAACTGTGGAAGGAACAAAGGGCGTTTGTGCTTTCCAGTGGATGTAGGTGCGAATGCTGATAACCGTCCATTTCAGGATGGTTGAAGAGTCAGGTTGTAATTTCTGTTCAGGAAATATCAAATTGCTGATTAAAGGGCATCACTGTCTTTTAAAATATTAGCATTGGCTCTGGCTTTAACACTGTACTTTCCCCATCTTATACACTTTTAGTGACATGTCAATTCACGATGTGTCAGTGAGTGCAGCAGAGACACAGGCCATTGTAGATGAGGCTCTGGGGCTGCGGAAGAAGAGGCAAGCATTGATCGTGCGGGAAAAGGAGCCAGACCTGAAACTAGTGCAGCCCATCCCTTTCTTCACGTAAGTGTCTGCTTTCTCTGGGATGTTAGCTTGGCTGGTAAGGTACTCCAGCACAGCGGGGAGAAACCCCAGGCCAGACCTGGGGCTGTTGGGAGGGGTAGGGAGAACACAGAGGCTAGAGTGAAGAAGTCCTGTACCTGCTTGCAGGCTGCTAGAAAGCAATCGCAGTGCGTAAGCTGCAAGCTGCTCACCGCAGTCACTAGGAATGTTCCTGTCCTCCTCAGTCTTCTCTGTTGAGAAGGGGAAAGAATGTTAACATTTGGCAGACCCCAGCCAGGTGGGAGCCTGGAACCCTGAAGTGTGTCACAGGTGTGGACTTCCCTGGCTGTTGAGTCTGTGCTCGTATCAGGCTCGATGAGATGTTCCTCTGTAAGATGGGTGTGTTTCAGCACAGCCTTTGTGAGCTCTGTATGTGTAAGAGGCCCTTTCCTTCCTGGGAGGGAGAGCTGGTATTGGTGCTACACTGGACTTGGGGTAGTAAGCTTTTTTTTTTTTTTTGTTTTTTTGACTAGCCTTGGCTGTCCTGGAACTCACTCTGTAGACCAGGCTGGCCTCGCACTCAGAAATCCGTCTGCCTCTGCCTCCCAAATGCTAGGATTAAAGGCGTGCACCACCAATGCCCGGCAGGGTAGTAAGCTTTGACATTTAATTTTTGTTTTAAAAATTCTGGCATTATGGACAAGCTTATGCCTGAGATCCCAGAACTAGAGGGGCTGGAACAGGTGGGTCTCTGGTTCCCAGACCAGATTGCACTGCACAGTGAGTTTGAGGCCAGCTGGGGCGACACAGTGAGGCTCTCTCAGACATACATAATGTACATACAAGTCCTGCCGTTACATTTTGAGTCTTTAGGTTTCACATGTCCTGCCATCAGTGTGATCCAATCCCCTTGCCCCTCAGTAGGCACCCACCGTACTCACGTCATTGCCACTGAGATATAGCGCTCCTCTCCTGGCCCTTCCCAGCAGGCCTGATGCTGGGGACAGCACCCTGCTTCGTAGGGGATGGTGTAATGACACAGAACATCAGGTCTCTGCTGGGGTGAGGAGCAGGAAGATATTCAGAGCAGATGTACCTGCTCTGGCTTGGGCTTCTCCATTTTAGCACATGTTGGATTCAGTATTTTATTGGTTATAATGGTGTCAAAATGTTGACTGACTTTCCCCTGCTCTTTGAAGTCACAGCCCTGGGAACGAGTCTGCTGAATCCCTACAGATGCTGACCAGGGGTGGTGGACCTTGCTTTGCAGGTGGAAGTGCCTTGGAGAGAGCTTGCTTGCCATGTACAATCATCTCACCACTTGTGAGCCTCCAAGGCCCAGCCTCGGGAAGAGGATTGACCTGTCCGACTACCAGGATCCCAGCCAACTGCTAGCACCCTCTGTGATGGTGTCACCTGTCAGTGTGGTCCAGCCCAGTCCTGTTTGCACCAATCCCACTGTTGCTGTGGCTGAGCCCGTGCTCTCCTACACCTCTGTGCCCACAGCCAGCTTCCCACTGCACAGTCCCGGCCTGCTGGACACAGGCACTCCTATGGGTGAGCAGGCCTTGTGGCCTCACATTCTTGAGAGCCCATATGTGAGCCCAGCAGGAGTAAGAGTAGGAGGCCTTGGCATCTCCGGGGAAGTACATCATGCTGGTCTTTGTGGCCTGAGTGAAACGAGAGCTGCAGCCTCCAGGTGGCTCCCTTGGTAAAGCACTTGCTTTACGAGCATGAGGACTGGAGTTCAAATCCCTAGCACCTATATAAAAGCTGAGAGCAGTGGGTGAAGACAGAGGGTCCTGGGAGCTCCGTGGTCAGCTAGTATTGTAGGTCCAGTGAAAAACTGTCCACGAAATAAGGTGGAGAGTGTGGCCTGAGTGGAAACGAGAGCTCCAGCCTTGTAGGAAATTGTAGCCTGGCCTTAGGGCACAGACCTGCCTCTTCCCCTAGCCAGGTGGTGGTGGCAGCAGCACACGCCTTTAATCGTGCACTCAGGAGGCAGATGCGGTCAGATCTTGATGAGTTCTAGGCCAGCCTGGCTTATAGAGCGAGTTCCAGGAGAGCCAGGGTTACACAGAGAAACCCTGACTCAAAAGAAAAAGGTGCCACTTCCCTCATTATGGCCTTCTGTTGGGCCTGCTTTCTTGGACCTTAGCACATATTATTAGAAGTTATTACCATGTGTGGTAGTGCATTTTAGTTAACACTAGAATTGTAAAAAAAAAATTTTTTTTTTTTTTCAAGACAGGGTTTCTCTGTATAGCCCTGGCTGTCTTGGAACTCACTGTGTAGACCAGGCTGGCCTTGAACTCAGAAATCCACCTGCCTCTGCCTCTCAAGTGCTGGGATTAAAGGCATGTGCCACCACTGCCCAGCCTAATTGTAAAAGTTTTTACCATAAGTTTCCATGTAGTTTTCTGCCACTGTGCAAAAGAACACTGGCAATCAGAGAGTGACTGAGACATTCAGGATTGGGTTTTCTCATTCCCATGACTGAGATGAACTTCCTTTTGTTCTCTGTATAGTTTATGGGTCTCTTGCTCTAATCCTATCATTGGGTATTCGGTGGGTAGTGCCACTCACTCTGCCCATCCCAGGGGTATCGATTGTGGGCCCAGAGTCTCGAAGCTGATTAGCACTGAAGGTAGGAGTGTCCTGAGCCCTGGCCTGGGCTCTTCTCAGCTCTAGAAGGGCGGGACCAGTAAGGGACTCAGGACTTCCTGTTGTTGAAAAGAAAGATCTCATGACTGTTAGAGATGTCAGTGTTGCTGGGTTGTAAAAGAGAGGTACCAGTGGGTCCATTCCAGTCACTGTGTAATGGTTTAATTGTCATTCTTTGTGAAGGTGATGTTTCTGGAGGAGATAAATCTAAGAAAGGGGTAAAGCGGAAGAAGACTTTAGAGGAAAGTGGAGAGACAGCAAAGCGGAGGTCTGCCCGTGTCCGAAACACCAAGTGCAAAAAAGAGGAGAAAGTGGATTTCCAGGGGCTTCTGGTAAAGTTCCTGCCATCCAGGTACTGGGCGCTCTGTGGTGTTTCTGACGTAACTGCAAGCTGCCCTTCTTTTCTCTCAGCGGTGTTTTCGGCCTCTTCACACTGACTGCTATTTTTCTCACCTCCTGAGTACGAGAGCTGACTTGGTCCACTGGGGACTGTCTGCTCTCTGAGTTCTCACAAGATGAATGAGTGAGGGACGTGTAGTCATGACACCCACTTTTTCTTGGGGTACTACAGGGCCACTGCAAATGCTTATGGAAACCCCTGGAAGCAAGGCACCTGTCCTTCAGTGTGTGCATGCCTGCCTGCCTTCATGTTGCCATTAGTTCCATTGCATTCGAGAAGATGGAGGGAGAGCCTGCTTCTTGATTCCATTGGCTCTTCATGTCCTCAACGGATTCCCAGGGAGAGGATGCCAGCTCTCAGAAACAGGAGGGACCTGGCCCTACTTCTGTTCTGGGTTTTTACTGCTCCTGTTTGCCTTGCTGTTCTTCAGAAGCCCCAGGCGCTCTATCCTGAGCCTTTCTAGGATTCATTGTGCTAGTGCACGTGCTTCCTGATGCCTGCTTTTCCTTTCGTGAGAAAGTGAAGGAACAAGTAATGTGCCCTGCTCCATCATTTTCCTTCACAGCATCTGGGGGCATACTTTTGCCTTGCCAGGACTTCCTCTCTCAACTCCTGTGTCTTTCTAAGTTTACGTCTTTTCTCTCTCCACTGTGTCTTGAGTAGGGTTTCATCAGTATTCTGTCCAGAGATTGCAAGTCTTTGGTTGTCGTTTTGACCAGTGACAGTTTACGTCAGTAGTGACTCTGACAGTGCAGGAGGGATGTGGAAGCTTTAGCAGAGTCACACATCTGTTTTATAGGAATACACTTAATTGCTCTTTGTTCCCTTCTCAAGATCTCTCCCACGAGGGTGTAATTCTTAGAACAAGGGCTGTGTTTAGAACACAGCTAAGGCAGGACCCGGGTAGAGATGTGATGCCGTCTGCTAGTTTCTCCTGAGATGTAGTACAGGAAAAAGTTGCTCTTTGGAAGAGTGAGGAGTGTGATATAGTGGGTAACCCTGCCTTCCTCTTAGCCCCGCTGTTATACCCTGGCTCTTGTTTCCTGTCTTGTATATGTGCATCTGTGTCTATTGTATTTGACTCAGTTTCTCTGAGG
Source organism: Montemys delectorum (assembly GCA_019843815.1). NCBI lineage: Eukaryota > Metazoa > Chordata > Mammalia > Rodentia > Muridae > Montemys > Montemys delectorum. The sequence goes on from JADRCD010216470.1 coordinate 14,819, forward strand.
TTTGAGTCTTCATTACTTTGGGTTTTCCTATAACGGTATAGCAGCTTGCTTGCTGGAGTCTTGCTGGAGTGTGCATGCAGTAAATGTGGGTATATAGGCGCTCTGAATGTTACGCTGTAGAGGTGCTACAAGGGTGGCCAAAACTTGGTCCTTAGAAGAGTCTATAGGGGGTGGCTGCAATATGAGGAGCTTAGATGGGTGTGCTGTGTCCCCCACCCTGGGCATCCCTGAGCCCCCAGCACAGTGTGCTCGCCTTTGTACCTGGTCTCGAGCTTCTGCTCATGCTGAGCCCTTCCCTGTCGTTAGCCTGAAGAGCATTCCCTCTGATTCTTCTCTCCAGCGCAGAGTCCCTGTGACTCTGTCTGAGGCAACTGCTTGGTGGTGGTCTTGATGTGGGTTGTTTGTGTTTTACCTGCTTATGGTCTGACTCTCCAATTAAGAGATGAACTCCCTGTTGGCCAACTCCCTGTATTATGGTTGTATGCCTGGCACTTGGCTGCTGCTCAGCAGCCATCTGTTAGTGATATAAATGAACAAGTGTGGGTTCCGATCAGTCACAGAAATCTAGAGAGAAGCAGCAGCTCTTCAGCCTGGGTGTGGATGTTCTCACCCATCTGTTTCAGTAAATGTTATCTTGGTTCGATTGAGTTGCTCTATTAGAAGGAGTTGGGATGCTCTGTCATAGTGAGTGGTACGGCTTTCGTGATTTTAGCATATTTCACGTAGGTTGAGAAAACTGGACCCTGAGGAGGAAGATGATCCATTTAATAACTATGAAGTTCAGTCAGAAGCCAAACTGGAGAGCTTCTCAAACGTGGGCCCTCATCGACTGTCCTTTGATTCAGCCACATTCATGGAATCTGGTAGGAATGGGCAGTGTGCTCAGTCACTGCTGGGCAGTCTTCCTTCTTCTGGGGAATTTCATAAGAGTTGTTGAAAGTCTTTAAAAATAAAAGGGAGGGGGCTGGAGAGATGACTTAGCAGTTAAGACACTGCCCGCTCTTCCAGAGGTTCTGAGTTCAATTCCCAGCAACCACATGATGGCTCACAACCATCTATAATGGGATATGATGCCCTCTTCTGGTGCGTCTGAAGACAGCTATAGTGTACTTACATATAATAAATTAATAAATCTTTTTAAAAATTGGTGAAGGAGCTGCTAGGGTCAGCTGAGGGATCTAGGTACATACTTGCTGGGCTTCTGAGGCTGTGAACTTAACACTGGGTTGAGAGGCTTGCCTTCGTCAGTTTAACGTGTGTTATCACATCTGTTCTGTGTGTACCATGTCCCACACACTTTTGTGCATATGATCTCATTCACTGCACATACAGCCCTGCCAGCCCTTTTGGTGTTGATCTTAGACATGCCAACTTTGAGAGGCTTGTTCACCACTGACAAGGATTGGAGCCATCATTTAGCCCTGGTAGCCTGGCATCAGTACTTCAGTGTGACCTTTTCGTCATCTAGATTGAGTGGGGGAGTCAGGTCACAAGCTCTCCTCTTCCAAAGAGAAGAGAAACCGGACACAGGAGGACCTGTTTGTTTTGGTGAGGTTGTTTTCCTTGTGTGGACAGAGAAGCAGGATGTGCATGCTTTCCTGATGGAGAACCTGACCAATGGGGGCGTCCTGGAGCTCATGATGCGCTATCTGAAGAGCATGGGCCACAAGTTCCTGCTGAAGTGGCCCCCGGGCCTGGCGGATGTCGTCCTTAGTGTCTACCACAGCTGGAGGCGGCACAGCACCAGCCTGCCCAATCCACTGCTGAGGGACTGCTGCAACACACACATCAAGGTTGGTCCTCCTAAGGCCAGGGCCGTGGGACGGGGACAGGGACAGGGACAGGGACAGGACAGGGACGGGGACAGGACAGGGACGGGGACGGGGACCGGGACGGGGACGGGGAGCCGATCTGAGTCTAGAGCCTGGGCCATTGTGTAGTTTGAGACTGGGAATCCCATGACCTATTTTGTGTCCTGAAGAGCCCTAATGACTGAATGGATTACGCTGGGGATAAGAATGAGTAGAGTGGATTGGAAGGAGGCTGTTGCCAGCCGAGCCATGGTGGTCATGGGTTGTCTTAGTGGCAGGGCAATGAAGTTGAGATTCTTGAACACAGTTGCCAAGACATCTGGACATGAGGAGGAAGAAGCCATGGGGAGGGCTTCTAGTGTTGTTTACTGAGATGGGAGAGGTTGCAGGGAAAAGAAAAGGAACCTTTGGCTATATTTGAAAAGCTAGGATCTATTACTAATTAAAAAAAAAGGTTTTTTGTGTGCATGCATGGTATTGGGAGACTTGGCCATGTTGGGTAAGCACTCTACCACTGAACTGCATCTCCAGTCCTATTCATATATTTATCAGCTGAGAAAACAATAGTATAAAAGCAAAGTCGGGTGTTTCGGGGAGTAATGGGGCCTCCAGTAGTTGGCAGCCGAGCCTTACCCAGCCCTGCCCATGGCATTCTATATCCCAGGCCCCTGCTGTAGTGTTTTCTAGCACTCCAGGAGACATCGGCTGTCAGACCCATTTCATTTCTTGAAGGTAGAATGCCAGATGCTGAGATAGGAAAACAGGAGCCATTGGGACCCGGTTTATTTATTTATTTATTTATTTATTTATTTATTTATTTATTGTTGCTGTGATAAGGCACTATGGCCAAGGCAAGTTAATAGGAAGGAGGGTTTCTTTGGGGCCTACAGTTGCAGAGGGATAGATAGGAGGACATCACCATCATGACAGGGAGCTTGGCAGCAAGCAGGCAGGGGAGATACTGAAGCAGCAACTGAGAACTTACATCTCCACAGATAGCCAGGAACTCAAGCCTGCCCCAGTGACACGCCTTCTCCCATAAGGCCATACATTCTGATTCTTCACAGGTTGGCCATTTGGGGATCAAGTGTTCAAACTTGTGAGCCTGTGGGGCCATTCTCATTCACACTACCACAGGGCCCAATCCAGGTAATATTTCTCGCTGAGAGTCAGGCTGGAGTGCCGAGCAAACCTCACTGGGATGCCTCCAAGTAGTTTTTTCCCACTGGCCTTGTTCCCTCAGGAACAATGTGAATCAGTAGGAGCCAGCATTTGGAATCCAGAGATGGGGCTGATCTTTTCCCAGCTATGCCTGCTGGCAGTGCCCTGTCCCGGAGTCTTGGCTTCCATAGTGCTCTGGGGATGACACAGCACACTGCTGATGCCTTTGAGTGTTTAAAGATGGGTAGCTTGTGTCTGGTCTGCTGCAGAAGTGAGGTGACAGGTTGCTTTCTCCCTAGGAAGAGCCATCCCTTGTTTTATCTAAATATCCTGGCAGGTAGCCGTTGATTGTTGTTTAGTAACTAACTAACAGGTGGAAGGAGTTGTGTTTTCATCAAAAGCAAATTCAGGAGCAGCAGAAGATGGCTCAGCGGGTCAAAGAGCTTGCTGTGCAGCCCCTGACAACCTGAGTATGATCCCTGGAACCCACATAAAGGTTCTCTGGTCCTCTACACTGCACACGTACACACACCATACACATATGCATATACATACAATCTAACACAACTGGAGAGGTGGCTCAGCGGTTAAGAGCACTGACTGCTCTTTCAGAGGTCCTGAGTTCAATTCCCAGCAACCACATGGTGGCTCACAACCATCTGTAATGGGATCTGATGCCTTCTTCTGGTGTGTCTGAGGACAGCTACAGTGTACTCATAAACATAAAATAAATAAATAAATCTTTAAAACAAGAGGAAAAATACATAAATAAATATATTTTAAGCAGGTTTTTAAACAGTAAATATTACTGCTGATGGTGTAGCTCAGTGAGTCGAATGTTTGCAAAGCATGCACAATGCTCTGGGTAGATCCCCGAGCCCTGGAACAAGCATGGTGCTCCACGCCTGTAACCCCAGGCCTCAGGAGGTGAAAAAGGAAGTTGAAAGTCAGCCCCCGACCACAGAGTCATTTTGAGGCCAAGCTTGGGATCCATGAGACCCTGTCCTAAAAAAAAAAAGTTAAATTTAGATGGCCACTTGATTCTTTGGCAAGTCTTTGAGAGTTTATCCCCGCCTGTGCTTCGTGTCCTACAGGACATGATGCTGATGTCTCTCTCGTGCATGGAGCTCCAACTGGACCAGTGGTTATTGACCAAAGGCAGAAGCTCCACAGGTAAGAGGCATCTGGCTCTTAGTGTGATGATTTTCTGAACCCCTGAAGGCTGAGGGAAGCTAAAATGGGGGTGCTGGGTCATGCAGTGTAAGCACCTTCTCTGAGATGGCTTTTAAGTATTTCTGGTAAATCCCCAGTACTTGGGAGGCGGCAGCAGAGGCAGGTGTAACACGCACCTGCTGTTGGCTGTTATTTGGGACTTGGGGAAAGAGAGTGCCGGCTTTGGAGTGACTACTCAGTGCTGTGTCTCAGCAGTTCTCTCAGATCCATCTAGTGGATTCCACCCAGCAGAGTGCACATTCGCTCAGAGTTCCGTCAGGGAAGTTAGTGATCCCTTTCTCGCAGCTCTCGTGCTCTCTGCACCTGTACCGACTGAGCTCCTCTCTGTGCTGCTGCTCATGGGCTATAAGGCTCCCATGACTCAGAGTACCTCGCCATGGACCCTTAAGGGAGGGCTGAAGGCGGCCTCTGGGGCAGGAGGGTGTTGTGATGGTGTACATGAGGGCCTCACGGTACTCTGATGGTTTTCAGTGTCTCCCCGGAACTGCCCTGCTGGTGTGGTGACAGGTAGGTTTGGGCCTGACTTCCCGGGCACCCACTGCCTGGGTGACCTCCTGCAGCTGTCATTTGCGTCGTCTCAGCGGGACCTGTTTGAGGATGGCTGGCTGGAGTTTGTTGTCCGTGTTTACTGGCTGAAGGCACGTTTCTTGGCCCTACAGGTTAGTTCTGTGCCATGGCAGGGAGGTCAGAAAATTGGCCATATTGAGGATATATACATCCATAGCCCTGCTGGCCTTGGTCTGAGGAGGTGGGGTATGTGGGGAACTGCCAGCGTGTCAGCAAGACTGCCATTCTGAGAAGCACCTCAGTGCCCACCACAGAGCTGTGGGAGAGAGTCTGTGCTCCCTAGCAACCCCTGTTCAAGATCGCCTTGATTGACCCTTTCTGTTTTTCCGAGAAAGCTCAGGCAAGTATCAGGAAAGGAACAGAGCTCTCCAAAAGGAACAACTCATCTGTTTATGAGGGTTCGAGGAGGCTTCTCCTTAGAGCCTAGCAGTTCACCAGTACCCGTCAGTGCCAGCAATTGGTGCACTGGTAGACTGTCAAAGACAGCCAGGTTTCAGCATCTGCAGCAGCTCAGTCTGATGTCAGATCTGCATTTAGGACAGACCTTGGTTTTAACTCCAGGCCTGCATGACACCCACCTCTGCTGAGCTGGCATTGGCGGCTTCATCTGTGACATGGGTTAGTGATCCTGTGTTTCACAGAGTTGAGGCATGGATCGGTCACTCACTTACTCAGTCAACAAATATTGGTTAGCCGCACTTTCCTGGAAGGCCCTTTTCCGGAAGGGTGAGATATGAGGATAGCAGTACTGAGTTAAAAACCTAGCTTTGTGGCCCGTCTGTAATCCCAGCACATAGAGGGGTGGAGTTTAAGGCCAGCCTGCACTAGTTAGAATCAGATCAGATCAGCAAATAAGCAAAAACTGACTTATGGGTGCCTGCATCTAGTGAGATCAGCAATGCATGGGACCTGGCATAGCACAATTATTTCTCTACTTTTTTGCCCCCATTTCTTGGTTTGTCTTCTGACCAGGGAGACATGGAACAAGCCTTGGAGAACTATGATATCTGCACAGAAATACTCCAGAGCTCCAGTGCTGTGCAAGCTGAGGCAGGGGCTGAGCAAGGGGACATTGTCATCCGGCTGCCCAACCTTCACAATGACTCCGTCGTTTCTCTGGAGGAAGTAAGTGGAAGCTTTTCATGGTATTTTCTTATTCTCAGTCGGTCTGTCAGAGCAGACCTGGTGTGCTCCTGTGGAATGTGCTGAGCAGAAGGTCCTGGGTGGAGAGTGAAGCATTGTCGAGGAGCTTGTCCACCGTCAAGTGTGGGAGCTCTGAGCAAGCGTGGTGTACAAGTAGTTGTTCCCCTCGCACGAGCAGCGGGGCCTTAGCAGAGATGGAGGGCGTGCTAGCTCTGCACCGTGCTGGCCCTGCTGGCCTGGCTGTGGGGTGGAAGAACCGGGGAGTGTGTCCCCTTGTCGCTGTGCTCGCTCTGCCTGCGGCACTTCCTCATCTGTGGGGTTTCACATGGCTCAAAGTAGCTTCTAGAGTCCTCTACCTTTGTTTTAGGATAAGAGCAGGCACGCTGCTGCCTGTGTGCCAGGATGCATTGGGCCCCTTGTGGGGAAAGGGCCCTGTGGGTCAGTAATGGGTGTCAGCCCTGTACCCTGGCAGTCTGGCTGTTCAAGTGGTTTGCTGAATTGTGACCATGACGCTTTCACACTTGGCAGATATTTTTGAAGGCGTGTATGCAGTGTGTGGACGCTGATATGTTTTACGTGAGGGAGCCTACACTACTTTGGGTGAAATGGAGTGCTGGAGGATTAGCTTGTCTTTTCCGGTTTGACTGGGATAACTCAAACAGTGGCCATGTTCAGGGAGCAGGTGAAGGATACGCCAGCAGACGACACTTTGGATCATTTTCAGATTGATAAGAACCTGAAGTCTCTGGAAAGGTGCCAGTCCCTGGAGGAGATTCAGAGGCTGTTTGAAGCAGGTGACTACAAGGCTGTGGTGCATCTGCTCCGGCCCACCTTGTGTACCAGTGGGTTTGACCGAGCTAAACACCTGGAGTTTATGACTTCCATTCCTGAGAGGCCAGCCCAGCTGCTTCTGCTGCAGGTATGTGCTTACGCTTTGGTCCCCATCCATGTTTACATTGCCTTCACTTGTGTATGAAAACAATAACCAAAAGAGAAAAGTGCGGACTTAGCTTGCCACCTAAAATGACGCCAGACCAAAGACATGGTCAGGATTGGGGCCGTGTTAGAGCCTAGGAGTTTAGATTTTATTATTCCATGTGACTCAGGGGAGTCCACACTTGACTACAGTTCTACCAGAAAGAATGGCTAAGATATCCTCCACTGGTGTACTCATTTGTTCATCTGTTTCATTGCATTTTAGCTTAATTTTGAGTAGGTATAAATTGATAACTACAGTGTAGAGTCAAGAAATACAGGCACACATTTTACTGCACATTGAAGAAGAGCACTGGCATTGTGAAGTCATGTGTGCCCTCCTGTTGATGCCGCTGCTGCTGTGCCTGCCGCACACCAGTATTGTGGAGTGCTCTGTCATTGTTACCACTCCCGTCCTGAGTCCAATCGACACAAACATGGCCAGCCTGGACTCTGTCTCCTTCTGGTTTATGCACTAACACCGCCTGTACATAAATCTACTGGTCTTTCCCCTTTTGGTCACAAGGAGTACAATAATATTCCGGCCTCTTCATTTGGCATTCTAATCGTTACCTTTCTTGAATTGGGACCTACCTAAGAGGTGCAGCTGTGAGAACAAGTGTTTCTTTTCAGCCATGGTAGGAAGGAGGAGAGAGATGGTTTAGGAGAGTGGAGAGGAGTAAGAAGAGGGTGCTTTGGCTCCTGGCCTGGGCAGTGGGTGAGGCAGGACCCTGCTGAGACCAGGGAGATGTGTCTGACCTTCGTTATCCTGACGGGCACTTAGAGTGGTAGTATGTGGAGGGGAGAGTCCATATGGATGAGTGTCAAAACGGAAGGACAGGGCCGGCCCTCTGTGCTCTGTAGGTGGCCCTCATGCTCAGATGTTACCTTGTTAGGAGATGCGGCCGGAAGCTCTTTTCTTGGGAGGTGTGTTGCCCTGTATTATGGGCTGTTCTGAGGACTGGGCCGTACGTACACTGTGGAAGAAGTGATTTCCAATTGTTGCTGCTGCCTGTTTTCTTATTGAGTGGAATGTTTTTTTTAAATGATTAAAGATTTTTTTTTCCTCATTGGATCTTTTTCCCCTCCAATATGTCATTTGCTATTATTAAATCATGGCTTTATTTTTGTTTGTTTTTATATCCAGTGCTCTCTCAGTTTTTACGTTGTCAGGATCTGTTCACACTTGCAGCTAGATGGCTGTGGTTTTCTTCACTGTGCGTTTGTGTCATTTGCTTAGATAACCTTTCCTAGCCTGGGACAGTGCTCAGGTTCTCCACACAGAGGATGGCATTCCTCGGAGTGCCTGGTGGTGGCCAGGAAGGCTCTAGAGGGGAGGAGGGAGTCTATGCTGTCACCAGTAGGGATGAAGGATACTCATCCTTACTCCCCCACAGTGGCCATATTGAATGGCTTCATATTTTAACTTGACTGCTTTGGAATTTCTGGGGTGGGGATCAAATTTGGAATCCTTCTCATGGTGAGAGGATGGGATACAAGAATGAGCTTCCAATTTGGCAAGCCGTTTCTTATGTTCCTCAGTATAGCAAATAGTTCCTTCTCAATCAGTTAATTTTTACATGTTACTATTTTGGGGTGTTAGTTATACTTTTTAATTGTACATTTTTGGTTTGTAAGAACCCTACTGATTTTTGCCTATTCATTTTGAATGCAGTCTCTGAATGAATGAAATCCTCATGTCTTTTTACTGTTCTCTGTGTGTTTGTTTAGGTATGTGGTAGCATTGCCCACGGAGTGGTGATTTGGTTTCCACACTAGTTGGCAGCTAGTCTTCTGCTTTTTTTTCTTTGTGGCCTCGAGCCTCGTGTTCTGTTAGAGCAGTGGTTCTCAACCTCAAGATGCCTTTGGGGGTCGAGTGACCCTTTCTCACAGGTCACAGGTCAGGTATCCTGCATATGAGACATTCACAGTTATGAAGCAGCAGTAAAATATTTATGTCTTACGGGTTAGGCTTAGGTTAGTGACAAAGGGAATCAGTCATTTGGTCTCGGCTCTGGTATTTGCCTGCTCCACAGTCCAGTTCACAGAGGCCCAGGTTTATAAATGGGAGGATTTGGCACAAAAGTCAAACAATTTTCTAGAAGCTCCCTGGCGAGTGGCCTGTCATATTGCCCCGATCCCCAAGTCAGAGTGTGCTCTTGCAGATGCCTCAGGGCTGTGGAAAAGCTGACGTGGCAACTGCTCCCAGGGCTTTGGTCCTGTCCTTTGTTAGCCCCCAGGCTCAGACCTGAGGCCCTGGTGTGGTGTGTCAAGAGGACAGCACACCCTTCTTTTTGTTTGCTTCTGTACTCAGGACTCCTTGCTGAGGCTGAAGGACCACAGGCAGTGTTTTGAATGCTCTGATGTGGCTCTGAATGAAGCTGTCCAGCAGATGCTGAACTCAAGTGAATCTGCAGCCAAGGAAGAGTGGGTGGCCACAGTGACCCAGCTGCTGCTAGGCATCGAGCAGGCACTGTCATCTGACAGCAGTGGCAGTATCCTTAAGGAATCATCCTCTACCACTGGCCTTGTCCGGCTCACTAACAACCTCATTCAGGTAACTCCCGGCCCTTCTGTCCTCTGCTGTCTCAGCAGGTGTGTCTCTGATAACCCTTCTGAGGTTCACAGGTGCTCACTGAGTTATGTACCCCAGGCGGACACATGACTTCTCTGGCTAGGACTTGGAGTTTGAGGAGGTAGCTGTCCACAGATACACACCTTCTGGGGGCTGATTTGTCTAGAGGTTAGAGTTGATGGAACACTGCTATAACAAAGATCCTCAGACATCCTGTTCCAGAGGAGCCGAGGTAGGCTTAGAGCAGAGGTTCTGCTGCATTGAGTGTGCCGAGAGGCAGAGCGAGGACTAGAGGCCAAGTCTGGCTCCCCGCTGGGCTTTCCTACTCCACACCCTAGGTACCCTAGAATTTCGAGTTGAGGGTAGTACTTCGAACCTTAGGTTGGCCACAGTGCCCCGTGTTTCCCAGGCCAGTGTTGAAGCATGCACTCTTCATTTGAGTGCCCTCTGCTATCTTCTAAACTCACACTCTGGCCACGTGTAAGTTCTGCCGAACCACAGCTTCCCTCCTCTAGGTTTATTTTACCCTCCATTTTGTTCTGCCATAGTATGGGTCCCTGCCATTGCTTTGATGAGCTGTGGAAACCCTGTAGTAGTCCGTCCTGTACCTTCTACTGTTTTAGCCCACTCACCATCCTGCCACAGAGGCAACTTTTACAACTGAATGCCCTCATGCCCTGCCCTCTCTGGGTGTTGGGCTTACCACAGTCATTTACCTGGAAGCCTTAAGGGCTTATGTCTGGTCACCCTGTGCATGAAACCCTGTTGCCACTCCTGCTTTTATGGTAGCATCTGTATATGCCCATGTGGCTCAGTAGCTTCTCCATGCCTGCCTTTCCCTGGGTGTTAGCTCCCCTCGCCATGGTCAGTAACTGCATGTGGTGTGAGATTGCCACTGGTCATTCTGGGAGTCTGTCTGGTAACAAACTGGGATACTGGTAGGTCAGTGTTCCTATGTCAGAGCTGTAGGCAGACTGCATGCCTTACCTCCCCCCGCCCCCAAGGCACTATAGCGTAGGCTCATTTCAGGAGGCCTGAGGGGGATGCTATGTTGTGGTATGCGGTTCACTTTGCCAGGTCATCGACTGCAGCATGGCTGTGCAAGAGGAGCCCAAGGAGCCCTATGTCTCCTCCGTGCTGCCCTGGATCATCCTGCACAGGATCATCTGGCAGGAGGAAGATACTTTCCGAGCCCTGTGCCAGCAGCAGCAGCTCCAGAACCCAACAGAAGAAGGTACGTGTGCTGCATGCACGCTTGGCGGGGTGGGCCTCATTGAAAAGCACAGTAGGAGCTTTGAGAGACATGCACTGGAAGCCAGTATTGGTTCTCAGGGTAGTTTCATTTTTTTGTGAATGAAGTATTCATTTACATTTAGAAAAATCTATGATTTCACTTGATTTTTGATAAACGTAGATTGGTTATAAAAGCCAGCTAGGTAATTACTTAGAAGACAGAGGAAAGAGATAAAAAAGTTCTGTGGTCATATAAAAGACAGAAGAGTCCCTGAAGAAGAGGCATCCCCGCCATCCTCCGGCTGCTGTGTGGATTTGTGCTAACTCTTGTCTCTTCCAGGGATGTCGGAGATGCCCATGCTCCCATCTTCCCTCATGCTGCTCAACACAGCACATGAGTACCTGGGCAGGAGGTCCTGGTGCTGCAATTCAGACGGAGCACTGCTGCGATTCTATGTGAGTGACCCCTTGGGCGGCCAGCATAAGGTTGGGAAAGGGGGAGAGGTGGGAAGAGCCAAAGCGACTCCTTCAGGCTTGGGTGTATCTGCCTGTAGCGTCCCCACTGGGCATCTCTGACTAATGCACAGTTTGAATTACTGAGACTTACTGCAGAAAATCTGAACCTGGCTCCTGTGGCTTTTTTCTTTCTTCTTGCTCCTGTGATAAAATACCAGAGATAATCATCTTTAAAGGGGGAAAGGTTTTTGGCTCATGGGTTTCAAAGATGTTAGTCCATCCTTAGTTGACCTCCCTCGTTATCCTTGAGCCTTTGGCATACATATGTCGTGGTGAAAGCACAGGTCCTCACTGTGCAATCAGGAGCTATTTTACTGGCTGTGGACAGTCTTGAACTTGCGTACTCTGACTGATGGGTGGTTGCTTTCTGGGTTTACCGGAGATAAGTCTCTGCTGAGTAGGAAGCCAGCTAGCACCAGACAAATTACAGAGCAACAAGTTTTCTGGGCGTGTCAAGGGAGGAGTATCTAGCCCAGCCTATAGACCTGTTAATAAAGTTAAATTGGGGCATTTATTTACATAGCAATTATGGCTGCTTTTACAATGCACCAGCAGGGACAAAATAAGTGTGCATGGCTTGCAAGACCTAAGATTTTTGTTCTTTGGCCCTTTAAAAAGCCTTCTTGGTGGGCATAGCCTTTGCAGCCGTACCCTCTCCTCAGTGCCTCTCTAGTCTGCCCCATCTCCATCCAACTTTACTACTTCCTAGGGCCTGTCATTTACTCACTGTGTATATTATTTGACCTTTCTCCACTGGTGTGAGGTTAGAGAGTAGGTGTTCTTGTTCACTTGGTTCATTGCCGAATCCCAGTGCTTAATGCCACACCTGGCACAGAGAGATGCAGGTTTGTGTGTGTCAGGTCCAGGCTCTAGAGGAGCAGATTTGATGGAGCTGATATTCAAGAAGACTGATTAGACTGACTGACAGGGCATGGTCGGCGGAAAGGCTGGGAAGCCAGGAGTTGTTCAGTCGTTGAGGTTGGATGTCTTAGCAGTTCCAAATGGGGGTAGGTCAAGGAGGGTCCCTGAAGAACTGCACGTTTTCTGTCTCTGTTGGAATCCTGACTGAAAAGTTTGTTTTTTTTTTTTTAAAGATTTTTTTATTTATTTTATGCATATGAGGACATTGTAGCTGTCTTCAGACACACCAGAAGAGTACATTGGATCCCATTACAGATGGCTGTGAGCCACGGTGTAGTTGCTGGGATTTGAACTCAGAACCTCTGAAAGAGCAGTTAGTGCTCTTAACCACTGAGCCATCTCTTCAGCCCCAGAAGTTGGACTTTTAATACCAGCTGCTACAACAGGATAGATAGATAAACTTGGCAGTGAGAGTGAGGGCAAGCAGGCAAAAAGCAAAATTTCCTTCTTCCATGTCCTTTTATGTGGGCTGCCACAAGAACATGTAGCTTAAATTTAGGGTGTGTCTTCCCACCTCAAATAATCAAGAATATCCAGCACAGGACTGCCCAGAAGTTTGGGTTTTAGTTGGTCCTAGATGTAGTCAAGTTGACAACCAAGTTTAGGCATCACAGTTGAAGGAGACTGAGAGTGTACACAGAACTTTTGTATGCATAGGGTTGATAGTTTGCAAGGCCTGTATTGCTATCCAGGAATCAGCCTGCTTCATTGCTCTGCCAGAGTGCAGAGACACTGTCAGCTCCTCGGAGGTCTCAAGGCAGCCCTCTCATGAAGAGAAGTGGGGAAGACAGCTCAGTGGCTGCTGATAAAGATGAGGACCAGAGTTCAGATCCTCAGAAACTACTTGTCTTAGAGTTACTAATGCTTTGATAAAACACCATAACCAAAAGCAAACTGAGGAGGAAAGGGTTTATTTATTTATTTATTTATTTATTTTTAAAGATTTATTTATTATTATATGTAACTACACTGTACCTGCCTTCAGACACACCAGAAAAGGGTGTCAGATCTCATTATGAACGGTTGTGAGCCACCATGTGGTTGCTGGGATTTGAACTCAGGACCTTCAGAAGAGCACTGAGCCATCTCTCCAGCCCTGAAAGCATTTATTTAAATAAAGGCTTATACTTTAGTCACTAAAGGAAGTCAGGACAGGAACTCAAACAAGGCAGGAACCTGGAGGCAGGACTTGATGGCAGAGGCCGTGGAGGGATGCTTACTGGCTTGCTCCTAATGGCTTGCTCCCCCTGCTTTCTTATAGAGCCCAGGACCACCAGCCAAGGCATGGCCCCTCCCACAATGGGCTGAGGCCTCTTACATTAATCACTAACTAAGAAAATGCCCTACAGCTGGATTTTATTGAGACATCTTCTCATTGAGGCTCCTTTCTTTGTGATGACTCTAGCATGTATCAAGTTGACATAAAACCAGCCAGCATACTGTGTAAGTGCATCAGGTGGCTGTGCCTCTTCACACTAGGCTGTCTTGCTAGCTGGAGGATTGAGCTCCAGGATCCATCTCCTTCTGTCTCCTGAGTGCTGGGATTAGCAAGCACATACCCCACTACACCACACTTGTTAAATGTGAGTCCTCTTCATGCCTGTCCAACAAGCACTATGTGTGCTGTACTATCTCCTCAGACCCTTTGTCAGCCCGTATAGACTTGAGCACTGCTAGTGATCCAAGAGGGTTTCCATTGATCTGTAGTCTTTGTAATGCTTTACAGTTATTAATGAGGTTGAGTGCGTTTTTGCCACATCCTGTGCAACTTGGGTCTGGAATTCTGGTTAGGGACTCTGAGGGAATAAAGAAAGACAGTAAAGTGGGGTCAGATAAGAGTTCTCTTAGCCGGGCAGTGCTGGTGCACTCCTTTAATCCCAGCACTTGGGAGGCAGAGGCAGGTGGATTTCTGAGTTCGAGGCCAGCCTGGTCTACACAGAGAGTTCCAGGACAGCCAGGGCTACACAGAGGAACCCTGTCTCAGAAAAAAAAAAAAAAAAAAAAAAAAAGAGTTTTCTTAGCTGTTCCCTCTAGCACCCTGCCCCCAAGCTGGAACTTTAGCATGTTCATTAGGAACAGCACAGTGGGAGGGATTAACTAGTTTGACAGTAGGCCTCTGTAGGCCATCATTCTCAGGCTGGAAACACCTGAGTGAGGGAAACTGTAGAAGAGAAAAGCTTTGCTATTACTCATGAACCTGGCCCATATGGGTAATGGCCTTACCAATTCTGGCCTTGGCACCTTCAACAGCCCATGCTCAATGTCAAAATATACATTCACTGGGGCTTTCCTCACCTGGGGCTTCTTCTACCCCTATATGTTCTTATGTGTGTTTATCTTTGGTTTCCTCTTTCATGATTTGGCTGCTCATAAAATTTGTAAGTTTTCCTGTGAACTAACTTACATTCTCTGCCCCATCCCACCACATTAGTTCTTTATAGATTCCAGCCCTTGTCTGGTGTGTCCCACCACTTTTACTGTACTTGGTACATGTACCACACACTATTCTTGGGCAGCTATCTGCTTCTGTGCAGCTGCTGTGTTTTAACTTTGTGTGATGTCTCATCTGTAGAATTTTGAGGTTCTTGTTTTGTCTTTGGGGACAGGGTCTCACTATGTTGCTTATTCTAAATTCCGGATAGTCCTGATTCAACCCTCTGAGTGCTAGGAGTATAGGCATGACCTGCACATCCAACCAGAATGTAAACATGTAATATCAGGTCACCAGGCTTTTCCTTTATTCTTTAAATGTCTCCATTTAAGCAGTTGTCCTCGGGGCCGGGGGAAAGGCACTTGCTGTCAAGCCCGATGGCTTGAGTTTGCTCCCTAGAACCAGCATGATGGAAGGAGAGAACTGAGTCCCTCTACACATGTGTCAAGGTGTGCAAGTGCCCTCTCCTCCATAAAGCAAGCAAATAAGCGTAAACAATAGAGGAAGGAAGGGAGGAAGGAAAAAAATCCAAAAGAAATTATTATAGCACATGCCTGGAATCCCAGCACTTGGGTGGTGAGGCAGGATAATCAGGAGTTTAGAGTCATCTCAGGGACAGGAAACCCTGTCAATAACAACACACACACACACACACACACACACACACACACACTCACACGTAAAGATTTCTCCTGGCTTGTTGTTATATGCATTCTTCATTCCATGTCAATGTTTGTTTGTTTCTAAGATAAGGCAGGTCCAGTTTCACATTTCTATATGGATGGCCAGTTAGTTTGAGTTCTTTGTTAAAGAATTTCCGTACTGAGCCTAAGGCTCTGTCGTGTCCTGTGGGCGCACTGGGTTATCATGAGGCACTGTCTTTACTGATGTACGCAGCCTGTGTGGTCTTTGCTGGTGCCACAAGTAGTCTGATAACTATTAGGATTCATCTCCTTACCTTTCTTCCCCATCATATTCTTTTTGGTATTCTTAGCTCCTCCTTCCATAACGTTGTAAGATAAGTGTATAAAATTTTGAGAAATTGTACCCTCCCTGGAATTTTGATTGGAATCAGTGGTCTTATTGGTTAATATGGGAGAGAAGTGGCCAAACTGAACTCCGTAGTCAAGAATAGTATGTCTCCCCATTTAGTTCAGTCTTACATGTTCCCATTCTTATTTCACTTATGTGCATTTTGTTTGAAGACTGAGTTTTTGTGTGTGGTTCTGGGGGGCCAAGAAGGCCTCGTGTGTGGTCTGCTGGTGTCCTGTACCTCCAACCCTGGGTATCTTTAAAAAACTTCCTATTGCAAGTAGATACTTAAATTAATTTTCTCTATCTTCTTTTGCAAACATATTGGAACATTTTAAAAAGAAATCTCTCTTAGACATGGCCTCCTAACTTGCTATTTGGTTAATTGTAATGGGTTGTGGACTAGGTGAATTTTCTGTATTAATGATTATAATCTCTAGATATCTTCATTTCCCCCTTTCTTTTCACTCTCTATGGTTCTCTCTTTTTTCTCTCATGTCTACACCTGGTCACAGGAAGGTCACACTTTTTACTATAAAGAAGAGAGATTGTGGGCAAGAGGGTCTCTGTGTCACTACTCAGACTCTCGCAGTAGTACAAAGACACCAGAACCTGTGGAGATTAAAGCTGGATTTCCATGGGAATGAATATAGGCACCTCATTTCATATCCAGAGATATAACTGGTTTGCTGTGTCGTTCGTATCTCTCGGGTTCTCAGTGATAGTCGGTGGGAGGTTTTCCTCAGCCCTAGTGGGGCTTATGTTGTTGATGCGTCTTTAGCACCATTTCCTCCATTGGAATCTGAACGTTTGAAAAGTAAGTTTTATGTCAAACTGTGCCTAAGAAAAGCTACCGTTCAGTAAATGCACACTTAGTAAATGGATGGAGATGTACCTAGAGTATCTTGTGGTGGTGCAAATGCTGGCTAGGTGTGCCAAGTCAGGTGGGCCACATGTTTCAGAGGATCCTACTACCAGATCCAGTCAGAGCAGTTCTGTAGGGATATCAAGTGATTCTAGGAAACAGGACTTTTGGAGTCTAGCCACACAAGTACCCCAGACATTGCTCCTCGGGATAAAAGAGTCGATGAAGGGCTAGTCTCCCTGGGGCCCTGCTTTCACAGGCAGGCTGAGCCTGTAGATCTGTTTCCTCAGGCATCTCTTTCCACGTCCTTGCCACAGGTGCAAGTTCTCCAAAAGGAGCTTGCTGCGTCTGCCTCTGAGGACACTCACCCCTACAAGGAGGAGCTGGAGACGGCCTTGGAGCAGTGCTTCTACTGCCTGTACAGCTTCCCCAGCAAGAAGAGCAAGGCCAGGTACCTGGAGGAGCACTCAGCCCAGCAGGTGAGGGAGAGCCTGCTAGCCCAGACCTGCTAGCCCAGACCTGCTAGCCCAGACCTGCTAGCCCAGACCTGCGTGGGCAGCTTTGGAAAGCAGGAGCTCCTGAGGGGACATCAGATTTGTTGCGCTGTACAGACCCACACAGCCTGTACCTGGAGCAGATATGGTCTGAAGGTTGACCAGAGGAAAAGGTTTTCTTAGAAGATACAGCCCATAATTGATTCAAAATGCAGCATGGTATGACGGTTATTCATAGGTTTATTTGCAGTTTGGATTGCTTGCATAATTCCATAGATACTTTTCTTTTTGATTTGTTTTTTCCAGTGTACCATTGGGTATATTATGTCATGGCTAATACCATGCGACATTCTCCAGTCTTCAATATTCTATACCCTAAAGTATTGGCTCTTTAGGATGGCACATTCACTATGGCCTAAGGTTGTGGAGCCTCAGCTTCCAAGTTATGATCGACACACCACCTCTACCATGAGAACACACACACACACACCCCTGGCCAAGTTGGCATGGCTTCACAGATTATAACCTTTAGTTTCCAACATTTGCATTTTTAGAGACCAACTCCAGCCAGGCATGAGTCCTAAGAGTACTTCCTTAGGCTAGCAGTGTAGTGTGCTTACCTAGCATTGATGAGGCCCTAGTTTACCACTCGTGTTACACAGAACCAGGCCTTGTGGAGTACACCTGGGGGAGGTGGAGGCAGGATTGTTAAGATCTTCAGAGTAAGTTCACAGCCTGGACTACATGAGATCCAAGTGTTGAGTTGAGTGGATGGCTTAACAGCTAAGAATACTGCTGCTTGTGCAGAGGACCTGAGTTTTGTTTCCAGCATCCATAACAAATATCTGTCACCTGTAACTCCTTCAAGGAATCCGATGCCCTCTTCTGGCCTTTGTGCATACCTGTACATATGTGGCATATATATTCACACATAAATAAAAAGTAAAATAAGATTTAAAGAAATAAATTCTTGACTAACAGTCAATGCTGAAAACTTAATACTTAGCATACAATTGTCTTTATCATTTATTGTCCTTCATTAAGAAAGTTAAATATTTCTGTATGTATTATGTACATAATATATAATAAGAGTTATAATAAGCCTTAACATTAATAATATAATTTTGTACAGTGTTATCCTCAGGGAGCTTGAGCCTTTGGAAATTAATTCTAAGGTAAATTATGTTATGCCAACCCCAAAACCAAAAGACTTTGTGATTTAGGCGGCTGCAGTGGAGGCTTTGGCCCATAGGGAGGGGCTTTGTCTTCTGTAGCAGGCTGCGACCTCACCACACTGTTGGGAAGTTCTTAAGCTTGCATGCACTATGAGTCTGCATTTGTCTGTTTTCAAGGTGGATCTTATATGGGAGGATGCTCTGTTTATGTTCGAGTATTTTAAGCCCAAGACCCTCCCTGAATTTGATAGCTACAAGACAAGCACTGTTTCAGCTGACTTGGCAAACCTGTTGAAAAGAATTGCTACCATCGTGCCCCGCACAGAGAAGCCAGCTCTGAGCATGGAAAAAGTCTCTGCCTACATTGAGGGAACCTCAGCTGAGGTGGGTCTCAGGGATAATGGGATGGTGGGGGTGGTGGGCTTCCCCTCACACACTACTGTCTGTCAGGGATCAGAAGATGAGCTGACAGGTTACATACTTGACTCCCCCTCTTCTCTCATGCCAGGTACCCTGCCTTCCAGAGGGCGCAGACCCCACACCCCCAGTGCTAAATGAGCTCTACTACCTCCTGGCTGATTATCATTTCAAGAACAAAGAACAGTCTAAAGCCATCAAGTTCTACATGCATGATATCTGCATCTGCCCTAACAGGTGGGTGGTACAGTGAGGCCACGATGCTGCAGGAGGCAGGAGGCAGGAGGCCTTCTGACTCTAGCTGGTTCAGTCAGTTCTCCAGGGAGTCAGGTTAAGTTTCCTTGTCTGTATGTAGCAAGGTAAGGGAAAATGGCATTCTTGAGCAAGGGAGAAGGCTTCTTGTTTTCCAAAGTTCTCTGGGAGGCGCGTTGGTGTCAGTAAAAGTAGAAGATGATCTTTTGGGTTCTGCTGTGCAGGACAAGGATCATATTGGTTTTGTGTTGCTTCTTTCCCTGGTAGCAGGAACCAGGGCAACCAATGTGTGTTTTGGGTAAATACCCCCAGCTCTTTAATTAGGATTGCTTTTCGGGGTTAAGAGGGAGTACTTGGGGTATGAGATGGCTCAGTGGTTAAGACAACCCATGTGGCCACTGTAGTTTCCTTTGTATGATCTAACACCTTTTTCTGGTCTCCGTGGGCCCCAGGCACGCACATACTGCACATACACACATATGCACATACATACATACATACATACATACATACATACTTACATACATACGTACATACGTACATACCTGCAAACCACACATGTAAACTACATGGTTGTACTAGAAAAGCTGGAGCCTGAGGTTATTTCCCTTGCTGGGATGTCTCGTTATTGGCAGTTTGCTTTGTCTTGGTGCCATGTGGCAGAAGAGCTCTGGGCGTCCTCTGCAGAGCACTGTTGAACTTCCTTATAAAATGGACCGACCTTCAGAACTCAGCATTCTGAAGGCTCTGCTGTGCTCCTGAAACTCGGTATACTTGTCTAAAGGGACTATTTTGAAAAGTAGGCTTTGGGTGTGGTCAAAATGAGGTTACCCTGTAGCCAGCCTATGTCTGAAGATAGAATACTACAAACTCTGCAGAAGTACTTAGGGCTACCATGGTGGCTGCCCGTGGACCATGGGTGAGCACAGAACTACTCTGCCTCAGGAAACGACAGAAGTAACCTTTCTGCACTCCTACCTGGGGCAAGGGAAGAAGGGGCTGAGATCTGAATAGAGATCAAGTTTGTAACACATCACCTGTTTGAAAAGTCCCCGGGGGGCCCCTTTTTGTTCAGCTTGTGTTTTCCTCCTGGCAGGGAACCATGTGCTTAAAGCCCTGGTTGTCTTTGAGGTAGCTCCATCAGTTGTGATAGCATAGAGCAATACTTACACTGGCTGAGCTTGTGCTGTATGACATTGCAGATCACCCACGTCCTCATTTGAAAAGGGAAAGTAATGAAACGTACCACTGTGGCGTGGTAGGCACCTGTCCACAGCCAGTGGAGTCAGAGTAGACCTCCCTCTAGTCCAGTGGTCCTCACCCTTCCTAAGGCTTCAACCCTTTAGTACACTTCCTCATGTTGTGGTGACCCCCAACCATAAAATTATTTCATTACTACTTAACAACTATAATTTTGCTACTGTTTTGTTTTTTGAATTGTAATGTAAATATCTGACATGCAAGAAGATATCTGATAATGCAACCCCAAGGGGTCAGAACCCAAAGGTTGAGAACAACAGCGATCACCTGTTTAGAGGATGTTAGCTTAGTAGATCCAGCCCACTGGGTGCTGAGATAGCTCCTCTGAGGATGGGCCCCAGTGTGGAAAGGGTTTTGTCAGCTTTGTGCTAGGTCTCATTCCACAGCTGCTTTTATTCTGAGCTTCACAGGCAGATACCAGTGGAGACTTGGGCTCCATCTGGTCCTTGGTACTAGCTAAAATATAAGGTTCGTCTGCCCTCCCTCCCTTCCTCCCCCCCCACCCTTTTTCTCTTTCTTCTTCTCCTTCTTCCTCTTCCTCTTCCCCGGAGCCTCTCAATAGTGATGAGACTCATGCTAGATGGCTGGATGGACAGTAGGATCCTTATTGCACTGTTAGAGGTCATTTGATGATCTTGCTGGCAGCTGTCCTTCGCTTTCCTTGAGCTTTCCAGCTTTTTGCTGAACTGCAAGTAGTACCAAATTAGATAGGCATTTTGGGGTGGAGGTGGGGCTAAGACCTAGTTCAGCTCAGCATTTATGCTCTGGAAACAGCATAGGACCAGGACCAGGACCAGGACCAGGACCAGGACTGAACCTGCTCTGCACAAGTAAGAGCCCAGAATGTGGATTTTGGGTACTTCTTCGTCCTGAGGTCCTATTGTTACTGAGCCACAGGTAGGCCTACACTCCTAGAATATGAGTTGTGTGCAGATGTATCTGGATTAGACACTTATATCAGGAGTCACCCTCAGTAGGTTTTCTCTAGTGGGTTTTTGTTGTTATTTGTTTGTTTGTTCTTAATGTATATGGGTACTTTGCCTTAAGTATGTCTGCATATCATGTGCGTGCCTGGTACACGTAGAGGCCAAAAGAGAGAGAATTGGATCCCTGGAAATAGAATTCTGATGGCTCTGGGTTGCTGTGTAGGTGCTGTGAACCAAGCTCAGGCTCTCTGGAAGGGCAGCAGCCAGTGCTCCTCATCGTTGAGCATCTCCCCAGCCTGCTCCTTAGCTTTCACAGAGGGCAGCAGCCAGTGCTCCTCATCGCTGAGCTTCTCCCCAGCCTGCTCATGGCTGAGCCTCTCCCCAGCCTGCTCATGGCTGAGCCTCTCCCCAGCCTGCTCATGGCTGAGCCTCTCCCCAGCCTGCTCATGGCTGAGCCTCTCCCCAGCCTGCTCCTTAGCTTTCACAGTGATGCTTTTCTGTGTGGAGGATGTGGTTCTCATGCAGCCACATAGGCACAGCCACATGGTTCCTTTCCTCAAGGTGAGGGCAGCTTCTCCCAGAATTGGTGGATATTGAAAAGAAGTCCCTGTTGTGAAATTGACCCTGGTGAAAAAGAATCTTCCCCTGAAGCCCTTCTCCCCCGTTCCCTTCTCCAGAGCAACCTGAACAGAGCTGGGAAGAACTCCCGGGCCTGTGGAAGAAAGGCTACTCTGAGAAACTCCCATGCTTGCTGTCCTCCGCACCATTGTGTCTTTGGTGTTTCTCCTGCTCCTCCCTCCCTTACACGGTGTCACCCCTGCTTGGTGGACGGTAGTGAAGCCCCTCTGAGCTTCCCTTTCTTCTGCCTATGCTATCCCCTGGGGTGATCAGAGAGTTCTGCACACCAGCTTTGAG
This sequence comes from Montemys delectorum, assembly GCA_019843815.1. Taxonomy (NCBI): domain Eukaryota; kingdom Metazoa; phylum Chordata; class Mammalia; order Rodentia; family Muridae; genus Montemys; species Montemys delectorum. The sequence continues at coordinate 36,721 of JADRCD010216470.1, forward strand.
GTGTGGTGGGCTGAACGGATGGTGTGTAGGAGAGGCAGCATTAGCCCTTTGCTTGCTGCTTTTTCTGTTTTCTGACTCACACTGAGAAAAGCAGGAGCTCTGCAATTGCCTTGGTCCTGGTGAGCTGTCTCCACAGCTCTTAGTTTCCAGGAATCTTGTGTGTCTCTGCCTCAGCTTCTTTCAGGTGTTCTCAGACCCATCAGGGCCCAGTTCTCACCTGTCATCTTGTTCTTTATTTTTGTCACTGGGCTCTGGGCTGAGAGACTAGGGACCCAGGAGCAATAGGAATATTGTGGGGCCTCAGTTCTCTGTACCTGAGCCTTTCTCAGTGAGTACATGAGCCTCAAGACAGAAATGACACGGAAGTCTCTCTGCGGCCTTAGCTGGATTCCTCTCGTAAAGCCTTGTGTGGAGTGTCCTGTTCCACTATACCAGAGCAATATTGTGGACAACCCTTTAATGCTGGGGAATAAACTCCCAAATCCTGTCTATTAGAGCAGTCATTGAGTGCCTGAAAAATGCTAAGGACATAGAAACATTTTATCTCTGAGCACATATGCCTCATCCTCATGTATGCAATGATATAGGGATCAAGCCTACGACAAAGCTGTTCTAAGTCATGATCCCAGCTGTGTGCAGTAGCCAGACCGGGTTTTGAGTCATTATATGGAAGCAGAGCTTCCCCAGTGCCTGCCGGAGTGATGGGCTTAGTGCCTGCCGGACTGATGGGCTTAGTGCCTGCTGTTCCTTCAGGACACAGTGTTTACAGCTGGTGCTTTTACCACTTCCCTAGGTTTGATTCCTGGGCAGGCATGGCTCTGGCCCGGGCCAGCCGTATTCAGGACAAGCTGAACTCAAACGAGCTGAAGAGTGATGGACCCATCTGGAAACATGCCACACCTGTTCTGAACTGCTTCCGGAGGGCCCTTGAGATTGACAGCTCTAATTTGTCCTTGTGGATTGAGTATGGCACCATGTCCTATGCCTTACACTCATTCGCATCTCGTCAACTGAAGCAGTGGAGAGCCGAGCTGCCCCCTGAGCTTGTGCAGCAGGTGAGGAGGGTGCTGCAGAGGGCCTGCCATTGTCCGTCCAGCTAGGCTGGCCTAGGTCCCCGTTGCTCTTTGTTCGGACACCCCAGATCTCTGGGACATGCGTGCCGTTTCCTGCAGCAGTATCTTTATTTCTTGGTCATTGGGCACCTAGTCTGTTGACAACAATTTCAGAGGTACTCTTATGACCTGACTGACTGACTGGTCTTGAGTTTAAAGGGAGTTGAGTCATGGAGAAGGGATTGAGGCCATCTGAAGCAGGCACCTACCTCTTCCCTGTTTCCAAGGAAGGCCGTGGGGGCCGTGGTATCATGCTTGGCCAGGCATTAGGCTTTCCAGTTGCCGTGTGCAGCATTCCTCTCAGGGCAGGATGGAGGTGGGACCTACAGCACTGCTCCACAGAGCACCACTGGTTCCTTCCAAAGTGAAGAAATCACACCGACATGTTTGTGAAGGGTGCTGGAGATCAGACCTGGTGAGGAGCACAGGCCGCTGCTGCAGAGCTACAGCCCCACACCTCAGTGGGGCAGTAGGAGGCTGGCGCTCAGAACGATCTCTGAGGAAGGAGGGTTGAAGGAGCCTGCCAGTCAGGTAGACAGTGCTTGGTTTCAGGTTTGCACTGACCATCTGTGATGAAAACCGCAGGTGTAACGGTGGCGCTGCTGAGATTGCTAGAGGGCTGAAGGAGGCCTCAGACACTCGCCACCACCCTCCTCTGAAGCATTGTCACTTTGAGGGCAGCTGGCAGCGTGGGGAGGGCCTACTGCCTCCAGGGCCCTGCAGAGTAAGACACTGGCTCACTCGCAGAGCCTCTCACCTGGGCGGATGGGACTGGAAAGGATGAGGAAGAGCACAGCAGTAGACTTCTCCACTAGATGCTGCTACTTTTATAATCTGAGCCGCATCCCTGACATCTCTGAACGTAAGGCGACTGTTTGAGGACCTCAGCCCCAAGAGAGTCATGAGTGAACCTGCTTAATCAGGATTGAATTACTGTAATAAATAGTGAATAAAAGATATCATTGGGCCTTGTGAAAAAAATTAGTCGTGAAAATACCTCCTGAATCTTGTGTAACTAGAACTTGACAGTTCCAAGAATGTGTTTTTTGGTGATCAGAGCTTAAGTTGACTCTTGGAGATCTCAGCTTTCAATCATTTATATGATTGTGTAACCCACACCTTTCACCTTTGCAGCATCAAATTTAGAAAGCTACTTTACCTAAGCTACTTGGAGGCCACCTCCCTTCCCCCAGGACTCTGAATCCTCTGTGCCTTTCAGGGTGTTCTCTTGGCAAGCAGTGGTCAACTGTGCTTATTCTCAGTTCTGAAGCATAAAGAAAGGCTCAGAGTTTGCACACTTGCCTGGGACAGCACAACCCTGGGCTTCCCTGCTGTTGTGTGAGGCCTCACACGGTTCTGTTGCCTTCGTCCTCTGTGCTTAGGGCACCACAGCTCTCAGTTTAGGAGCTCGTCTCTGGCTTCTAGACTCTCAGCAGTGTCCCTCAGTGTGCAGGCTGTGTGAACTCCACAGATAGGTGAGACTAGAGGCTCCATATTTGGCTGGGTCTCTTGGGTGGTGTGGAGCTTGTTAAAGGACGTACCAGGGACCTGCATACAGAAGCCATGCTTCGCAGGCTCTTGGGTGGTCGTTACGTTTTTTTTTTTTTTTAATCATTTTTTAAAATATATTTTTCTCTCCAGTCGTTTAGATGTGACCTTGTAGGGATAGGCTTGAGCCCAGAGGCAGAAGATATGTGTGAGAAGTGGCCTTCGAGGTCCCAGCGTACTGCTAATAGAAGGCTGATATCAAGTCCTGCACAGGGCCTCGCCCTGATAAGAACAGAGTGGAGAAACGCCTGCGTGCCTCTCATCTAAGCCTCGCCTCCTTTAAGAAGTTGTTACTCAGTTTCTATCTTTGTAGACTGGAAGAGGAAATAAGCCTTTTTACACACAAATGGTGTGTCCATCTAGGACAGTCTAGGGGGATTTGCCTGTTAGGATTTTTCTTTCATCCTAGATACTGTTGTACAAATGCAGTGTCTGGCATCCCTTTTCCCTCGGCCCGTGCTGTTGATCTCTACTCAGGTCGCGCAAATACAATCGTTTTAAATGTGAGCTCAACTTTGTTGTCACCAACCATATGGAAGCCCCTCACTGCTGTAGAACTTGACTCATTGGGTGGCCTTGTAACATTAGGAACACAATTATCCTCCAGGTAGACACAGTGAGATACGGTGGTCCCTCCCTAGAGTCCCTCCCTGGGAGGGAGTACTTGTTTTGAGAGCTGAGAGGAACCTTCTCTTCACTTTTTGCACAAATTTATTTGTCCAGCTCCTGCAGGTAGCGGGCAGACTTGACATCCCCTAGCCTGGAGGAAGGGAGAGGTTTGGCCTCAATATCTGGGGTGCATACTGGCCTGCAGGACGGCCTTGTGTTCCATGGGCTCCTTCCACTCCTGGGGAGGCAGCTTCCTAGGATGTAGTCCCCTGGTTGGTTGAGCTGTGTTTACTTACCATGTCTGAGAACTAGGCTGTTGTGTTGCTGTATCTGAGCTGCTGTGGTCTTAGGCTGTTGGTGTGGGGAAGTGGAGATGGTCCCTATGATGCTGATTTTAAGGCATGGGGAAAGAACTAGGGACCAGAACTTCCTAACCCAGTGACTGGGAGGGGGTGACTTGACATTCTTTCTGTGCTTCTTGCTACATAGGAAAAGGACTAATTCCTTCTCCCAAGCAACTCTGGGAGATGTCAGTCATGATGTCAGCCCCAGCATAGGCACTCAGTAACACAGGGAGACTGAAGGGCCATGGGTAAGGAAGTCCATTCTGTCCAGAGGATGACAGGCCAGAAGAGAGTTATCTAGATAGCAGAGCTTCTGGACACACTGTCCCTCTTCTTCCTGAGTGGGATATTGTTCCCGCGAACTTAGCAAAACTAGGGACAATGGCAGGGCCACGCAACTATTAAGCAGTGCAAGCAGAAGAACTACATTTAAGCAGCTGCCTTTTCCTTGAGCAGATTGGCTGCAGGGCCTCGTTTTAGAGGCAGTGTGATAGAGTCCCTCTGCTTGTGTGCTTCACTGAGAGTATGGGAGCAAGGTGCTCACTCCCTGTGATGGAGGTTTATGCTGTAAAGGATGCCTGATGTTTTTTGAGATGAGTGAGGCACAGTTGTATCAACCTTCTTCCTTCTTAACCTCTTTCCAGTTGTGACTTGTGTTGGCTGAGGGACACCAGTCCCTACCACAGCCATGCAGGTTATAATGGGGAGCCCTAGAAAGAGGTCAATAGGAGCCCATGCTGTTAAGGCGCTACAGAAAGAAGCTAAAAGAAAGGGCCTCTATGTTAACGAGAAATGACCTGATCTGAGTTCAGCTCTGCACCTTGCATGCTTTTAAGGGCCTCAGGTGAACAAGTCAGCTGGTTTCATCCAAGAGAACCATGACCCCTGGGCAGGTGCACACATTGCACCTAAGGCCGGTCTAACAGGCTTGTGATCTTGTTGTAGATGGAGGATCGGCGAGACAGCATGCTGGAGACAGCCAGGCACTGTTTCACATCTGCAGCCCACTGTGAGGGTGATGGTGATGAGGAGGAGTGGCTCATTCACTACATGCTGGGCAAGGTGGCTGAGAAGCAGCAGCAACCCCCGACCGTGTACCTGCTGCACTACCGTCAGGCTGGCCACTACTTACACGAGGAGGCTGCCCGCTACCCGAAGAAGATTCACTACCACAACCCGCCCGAGCTGGCCATGGAAGCCCTGGAGGTAACCCTGCAGGTCCAGGGTAGGATGTCGGGGCAGGAGGGTCTGCCCGCTCTGACTCCTGGGGCTAGAGCTCACAGTCCCAGTGATTCCCTTGCAACCCCACTGGCAACACGTCTGTGCTCAGCGACTTCGTGTTCACCTAGATGAAAGCAGCCTGTTCTCTCCCCCTCTTAGAGTGCTTGCTGTCGTTTTGGAGAGAATGGGCATTTTGTTGTCATTTCTCAGAGGAAACGACCTTCCTCTGCAGCATACTAGTCCTCACGGATAGACAGTGCAGCATCCACTGCAGCATCCACAGCGTCCTCACAGTGTCCTCACAGATAGACAGTGCAGCATCCACAGCGTCCTCACAGTGTCCTCACGGATAGACAGTGCAGCATCCACAGCGTCCTCACAGTGTCTTCACAGTTAGACAGTGCAGCATCCACATCGTCCTCACAGCCACTCAGACCTCTTACCTGGCAGAAGGGTGGTCACTCGTGTTCTCAGGTGCAGATAGGTACCTATAGCCAAGTGCAGCCTCTGCCTGGGCCTGGGCCTCCCAGCTTAGCAGGTTAGGCCAGGCAAGAGTGGATAGTGATAGTGAATGTTGTGTTCTGTTTTCTTTTTTCCACTGCTACTCAAGACTAGAGCAGTGCTTTATTGTCTGAATTCACTTATGGTTTCTAGAATACATTTGATGAAGGTTGCACTGCTATTCATGGCAGCCCTGACCACCCTTAGAGGTGAGCAAACAAGGAACATGAGCAGAAATCCAGGGCTGCTCCACTCAGCCCAGAGTTCAGAGCTTCCCAAGACCCTGACCACGGTTGCTTTATCTTCTTAGAGGCCTCAAGTGCTGGCCCTCAGCCTGTCCTGTACAGCTAGTAAGCACATGGAATTTAGGCAGAATCTGTTTCTTGTTATTTTCCTGCTTCTAAGGCACAGGTTTTTGGTTTTGTCCCCCCCTACTCCCCAATTAAATGTATTAATTTGTTTGTTTTAAGAGAGTCATAAAATTCCCAAGCATATAAGACATGAAAGTCCCCAATGACCCTGGTCCCCCTACCCCATAATCTGTCCTAATAGCCCAGCTGTGTTCTTGAAGGTCTGGGTGTTCTTGCTGTCACCGTGTTGGTAGGAACCCAGCTGTAGGCGTCTGTAGCTCACACTTCCCTTGGGCACGATGTAGTAGACAGTATGGCGTTCTTTGCTGCCTGCCCCATGCCTCCCAGGTGCTCAGAGCACTTGCTTACCTCAGAAGCCTCTCCATGGGCTTGGCCTCTGGTGTTGCTTTACAGGGACAGTGTGAGGAAGTACGCACCCCTAGTCTTGTATCAGAGCTCTCAGGGCTGCTTCCAGGGGCTGAGGTTGAAAGATGATGTTGTAGACTATCTACAGTTTTGCCCATGGCATCCAGTTACTTTAGAGAATGACACCGGTGAGCATGTTGGTTCCCTACCCCTTCTAAGACCTTCCTTTTAAGACTTGCCAATCTTGTGAGCAAACAAAAAAATATTGCACTTGAGAATTTGAGACAGGGTTAAGAGGTCCAGACCATCCTGAGCTGTCTAGCAAGATTGAGTCTAGTGTGGGCTACCTTAGATCTTGAGGCAGTGCCACTGGCTGTCACTGTCATTCTCCCGCCATCATGTGCTTGGATGACTGGGTATATGTTTAACTAGAATGCTGACAGTGTCCACGGTCACTTTCCTGCTTAGCTGTGCTGAGGTGTTAAAAGCTAAAGGGACAGGCAGTGTGTGGTGGCGTGTCTCCCGGGGCAGCAGCCTGCCTCCAGTATGGCACCTTCACTCGTGGGACAGGCCTTAGGTGGAGAAGGCTGTTTTATTATGCCAGAGGTCTTGTTCTAGGTGTACTTCCGGCTCCATGCGTCCATCCTGAAGCTCCTGGGCAAACCTGACTCTGGGGTTGGTGCAGAGGTCCTGGTCAGCTTTATGAAGGAGGCAGCAGAAGGACCTTTTGCCAGGGGCGAGGAGAAGAATACACCCAAAGCTTCAGAAAAGTGAGTGCTGGCTTGCAGGGACGCTGGCTGGCTCGTTTTGCTGTCGGGTAGTGTTCGGAGGGAGGGCTCCTGGGTGAACTGGAACGCAGAGGCTCTGTTTGTGCAGCTGAGCTACTTCTGTTGAATGTGTGCGAGGGTGTCTGTTGTTCCCTCAACTGTGTGGCATTGGCTGGTGCTGCCCTTCCTTCAGAGGTGAGTCCTGGGGAGCAGCCAGCCTCTCCCTCCTGCTCCAGTGGAACAAAGCCTTGTCCTGTGCAGAACATACTAAAAGATGAGGTTATCCTATTTCCTCTTACCCAGACTCCAGCTGGGTGACGTCTGAGGCCCCGTGTATGGCCTGGTCTCGGGAGTACCAGTGAGCTCTTCCTTCAGTGCCAAGGAGAGCAGGACTCTGTTCTCAGGGAGTAGGACTCTGGCACCATCTCCTCAGTTGCCTGGGGACTGATTCCTTGTCTCCTGACATAAGTTGTCTTTGAGTCCCAGACACATTTTTCTTTGTTGTTTCTACCCTGATGCTGGATTCAGCCTCTCCCATCTCTGAGGCCCTATCTAGCTAAGGATTGTGCAGAACCCAGCAGAGAAAGCTGCTCCCATGCCCTGTCCCCGAGAATTGTCTGTTCATGACTGTAGCTAGTCCTGTAACCTGTGCCTCCAATGAGCAGTGCTCAACTCTGCCCAAGCACTGTTGTCTCTGCGGTGGAGAGATGAGCACCTGGGTCACAGGTGACTTAGGTTGGTATTGTGTGCTTGCCAGTTAGACATAGGTGTTTTCTAGTCTAAGAGGTTTCCAGGGTGTAGGGAAGTTTTTACTGACCACCATTCTGTCGTGAAATACATGACTTATATACAGACATACATACTTAAACTTAAATTGTGACAGATCTCATGTCACCACAATTGACCTTTATTCAGTTTAATTTCTTTTTTTTTTTTTTTTATGTATTTGTATGTAGCTGTTTGTACCTGTGCAATTGCAGGCTTCTTTTGCTTTTGTGGTACTAAAGGATTGAACCCAGGAACCTGTGGATGCTAGGCAAGTGTTTTGCCACTGTGGTATGCCCCCTCCCCCCAGGTACAAAACCAAACCCGAGCAAGGCACAGCAGACTGCTTCTGGAGGAGCCTCTTGGTGCAGGGTGCTTGCTTTTGTGGGTTGCAACTGAGAAAAGAGAAACTCAGTGTCCCTTTTTATTTCAAATGCTGACTGGCCCGGGCGTAAGCACGCTTCCTTGCTCAGTGCATTGTAGCTATCTGCCATATTCCACTGTTGAACTTCCCTGCTTTCTCAGCCCCTGACTCAAGTGGCAGGGCTGCCTCTCTGCTCCATCACTCACCTCTTGGCAGTTGTGGAGGTTTACGGGTGATGTTCCTGTTTTGTTTGTTTGTTTTTTCTCTGTCAAACTCTGATAAAATTGTCTTCAAACGTCAACAAAGAACAACTGAAGGTGTTTTAGTGTGCATTCTTCAACAGTTGGCCTGAGACTGCCTGTGCTGACCTCTTTAGACCTTTCCCCTGCCTCATACCTTTTGCTACATAGTACGGATAACCTGGGTTTTATGTGATGATTTCCATGAACAGGAAGGATAGTTCTGTATCCCCTCTCCCCTGTTACCAGTGTTGTACATGTGTGCGTCTGTACTAGTGTGTACTTGTTTATGGATTCCCGTTTGTCAGGGATTGGCTGTGTGGAGCTGTCTCGCAGAAAGGCTCTGACTTGGTGTGCATGCTAAGGAAATGCTTGCCACTTCGCCTGCAAGACTGCCCGAGCCCGAAACCAGATGCTGTTAGACTCTGGCCAGAAAGGTTGGGCAGCATCCATTTAGAGGCTGAGGCTATGAGGGAGATATGGGGGAAGCCCTTCCTCCCTAGTGCCACATGAGACAGGGACCACTCAAGGTATGTGGAGCAGCAGCCCCCGGGGAGGATGCTGACCCATAGGAACATTTCTTTCCTCATAGTGTGGACATTGACATTTAGCTTTGTCCCCACAGGGAGAAGGCTTGCCTGGTGGATGAGGACTCCCACTCTTCAGCTGGGACAGTGCCGGGCCCCGGAGCCTCCCTTCCCTCCTCCTCTGGCCCAGGTCTGACATCCCCACCTTACACAGCCACTCCGATTGACCACGATTACGTCAAATGTAAAAAACCCCATCAGCAGGCGGCGCCGGACGGTACAGTCCCTGTTCTCCCTACTGTGCCAAGGGCGGCACACCAGCTGTGGGGAGGGTGCTTGAGCGACTGTCATTTGTCGCTTTGTTTTGGCGTGGGGGTGCTGGGTCTGGGGTGACACGGGCAATGTTGCGGCTGTTCATTTACCTCATGGGTTCACAGTGCTTGTGCTTCAAGACATGCTCAGGTCGCCATCTGCCTCCTTGCCCACGTGGGAGGCAGGGAGAGCAGGGCTGGCTGAGGTGGCTTCCTTTTGAGATTGCATTTTCCTACCTGAAAAACGGGGGTGCTGACATCTTTAAATGGCATCTGGAAGCCCTGTAGGCTACCTGGAGTGATTTTTGTCACTGTCAACTCCACGTGGCCTACGCCTATCTGCAGCACACTGTCATGGCTCTGTCCTTTGGTAGGTAGGCCATAACTAATACTAAATCTGTCACTCTTGGGCATCTAGAGGCTGTTCCATGTGGGATGAGGCAGGTGGCGACTATTCAGTCACATTTCTTACTAACATTAGGAGGCTTGCATGCTGGCCTATAGCTTGATCTTTCCATGTTCTCACCTGTACAGTACCAAGCTGGTGACAGCGTACGTGGCATACGCAAACTGATGGACTTAGAGGGTCATTAAAGTGGAACCCCAGAGAGGTGGTGATAGTGCTGAAAGATACTCTCACTCCATGCCACTCATCTCATCTGGGCTGTTGCTCTGCCTTCCAGGATGGTGATGGGATACTCCTGGGTGGGGTAGGATTGGTGCCAGGGCTATTCCCATGTCAGGTAGTTCTCAGGGGAAGGATGGATGCTCCGGGTGCCATGGCAGCTCTCACTTTAAGGTCTAGTAGAGAGCTGAGGGGGCAGGGCTTATGCTACTTGGCTCCGTGGAGGTCTCCCCCGTATACAGATTCCTGGTCCAAGCATGCTGTGTTGAGACCCATTTGAGAAAAGCCCCAGGGAAGGATGGCACAATGGCTAGGCACAGCGTCTGCTCCTCTGGGGCTGGTGTTGCAGTGATCTCTTGGGAGAACAGAACACTTGAGCATCCATCTAGGTTTGGTTTGGGCCTACAGCATATATGTTGAAAAAGAAACTGGGGATCTGTGCATGTCCTGTGTCTCCACCACCTCCCAGTGGGCTGTGTCTTTGACAAGTCCCTGTGTTTACACCTCCCCAGAGCAGAAATGAGAGGAGCCGACCCCAGCTCCTCCAGTCTCCAGCTCAGCAGATCTCTCTATGGAAGAGCCCCTTCCTCTTCTTTATTAACTCAGATTATTTGGCTTTTGAAGATACTGAGGAAACATAGTAGAAGTAAACCCTTGCTCTGTGAGTCTCTGCTGATTCAGCCATCACACCATGTTGCATATATACGTGCCCTGTGCTCCTGGACTGCGGAGGACCTGAACCAGCTCTGCAGCCCTTCCAGCCAGCTCAGACTGCAGGTTCCATGGGCCGGACTGTCCGCCCACAGGATTGATTATGCTTTTAGGAGCAGGAAGGAGGGAAACAGAAGTGCCTCAGAGGAGCCCATGGCATCACTTGGCCCTGACAGACTTGCTAAGCCATGCGGCACATGTGTGACCATAGAGCTATTAGGGAAGTGCTGCAGAGTTCAGGAATTCTGTGTATGGTACTAACCTAACAGTTAGTTGTTCTGGAAGTTTGCAGAACAAGTAAGTTCAGATATACTTCCAGTAGTTCCAAAATGCTTCCTGTTAATTGTGGAGCCACTGGGTTTCCATGGCTCATTTCCCTCCAGCCCCAGTGCATGGAGAGCATAACACTTTGAGAACCCTAGCCTCTTCACCCTCTGCAGCCCTAGAGAAGTATCTGTAACAGGAAAATGATTTAGAGCCCTAAACTTTAGAGTCCTAAAATAGTTGTACTTTTCAGATACGATAACCTTTTCATGGGTTTCTAGGTCCTAGGGAAAGACCCAGACCTTAGGCAGAAGTGAGCGAGCAGTTTGCTGGTAGCTTGAAGGCTCACTACTTACTGCTGCTCCTGCTTCATGAGCTGGCCCAAGACAGAGTAAAAAATACTGCCTCTTAGGCAGAGGCGCCCTCCCAGTGCAACTAGGGTGTTTCTAGCCTGATACCACTTCGAATAGGGAGTTGTGGTCAGGTGGCAGGGCAGGGGCAGTACCCTGGAGTTGAGAGACCTCTGAATCCAAGCTGACTAACGATTACATGCTCAGCTTCCTGAGACGAGGGCCTTGATTGATTTGCACAGCCTGGCCACTTCTAGATGCAGTTCTTCCGGTTGTCTGTGAACTAGAAGCTCATAGAGTGGGAGCCCAGGTCCTGGGGTATGTCATTATTCTTGGTTTTTACCCTAACTGTCTAGCTAGAGTATGGCCTCAGAAGATGTCTAGGCACTGCCAAGTGAATCACCAAGCGGATGGACATAGGAAGCGCCTTCCCATGACCCAGCTTCACTGTCTGTCTGTCCTGACTTACAGCCCTGCTGCATGCACTGAGGGGGAACTCTTCTTGCATACTATCACACTTGCTGAAAGCGTTGGGATTGGCTCTTGAGGCCACAGTAGCCAGCCGTCCTAGCCAGCTTTTCTTACTGAGGTTACAAGGCCACCCTAGACTGACCAGACTGAGGTAGAAAGGGAGGGAGAGTTGAGACGGAGTATCCAGCAGATGCAGCTGTTCTCCTAACTCAATCAGCTTCTTCCAGTGTATCTCCTGGAATTGGCCCATATGCTTCACAATGAGACTCCCTGCCTCTGGGCAAAGTGACACAAGAAGTACGTGTCATGTATTTTGTAACCTTTAAGGGGGGTTCCCAGTCATTTCTGTGTGTGTATGTCAAATGGCAGTCTCTTGTTCTACCCTACATGCTAGTTGGTACAGGTGTGTACCTATGCGTACATGTATGAACAACTAGACTTCACATAGCACAATATGTTCTTAGTACCAAGCTCCAGGCAGGTGCCTGCAGGGGGGCAGCATGTCTCCATATCCACAGCCACCATCAGGCTGGACAGTGGCCTCACTTCCCTAAAAGAAAATGAAGCCGAGAGCAGTCAGGCTTCCTGCTTAGGGGGGCGGAGCTGAGAGAGTATGGTCAAAGTCTCTTCCAGGCCCGGTATGAGGCTGACTTTTCAGATGAGAGTTCTAGGTTTCTGTCCTAAATGGCTTTTGCCTTCATTTGATCTGGTTGACTTTGAGGATATGTCTATAGCAATATTTATTGAATGAAGAGCCTTACCGTTTATCTGCCTGTCACACTCCATGTCACTTGAGAATGTCAAGGCCAGGAAGGGCCTCAGATAGTCTGGGATTCTTTCACCAGTCCACCCAGGTCTTCTGGAGGCACTGTGCCAGGTGCACAGAGCAGCCCATAAGCTTGGGGGAGGTAGCCTTGCATAGCTGAGGAGTGGGATGAAGCAGACGTCAGCACTGGAGAGGTGAGACTGCACGTCCTAGAGGCCTGGCTTGGTTAGGGGTGAAAGGCCACGTTTAGCCAAGTTCTGTGGTCTGTATTGGCATGGGGACAAGAACTGTGGGAACCTTGGGAGGTGGGAGCTGTGGTTGCAGGGGATGCCCACTCTGCCCCATTACCAGCATGGGCAGAGCTGTGGAGGGGTGCTTTGTTGGGAAGCTAGGGTAGCATGCCCTCTTCACGGCCATCCATCCTCACCCACCATTCTGTCACTGTCACTGTGGTGTGCTGTCTGTTCCCATGCTCACCTGCTCACCCCACACTGCCTCCACCAATATTGCCCGTGCTGCCCCTAACCCTGACCACACTCTGTTCTCCAGGCTTTGTCTCTCTGCTTGCACCTGTCACGGCTCGCTTCAGGGAACAGTGCAGACCGCATGCTCAGCCCTCAGTCCGGCTCCCTGCTTCCCCTGTGACCAGGAGCACCTTCATGTTTGCCGGTCCTGTGATTTCAAGAATGTGTGTTTGATGTGCTGTGCTTGGCTTCTGCCAACTGCCCGTTTCCCAGTTCTGGCCTGATGCAGAGGCAGTGGTGGCCTCTCCCCGTCCTCCTGCCTCCCTGCCTGGCAGGGAGTTCAGGCCTGTATTTCCATTGCTTTGTTCATTCATTCTTAAAACAACAAGAAAAAGACAACAGACTCTAAAGATACCAAATTCCCTTTGTGAGGACAAGTGTAAAAACTGCAGACTGTGTGCACAGTAGCCAAAACTCTGCGTGGGCCCTATGCAGTTCATTCACACTGCCCTGATTGCTAAGGGCCAGGGGTTGCAAATGACTCTTCAGTTGGTCCTGAACCTGGTCTTCACCCTGCTCTCCTAGGGAGAAGGACAGGTCAGTTTTTGTAGGAGCTCCATATTCCTGTAAATAGACCTGCCCAAGGTGGGGGAGACTCCCAGGGGAGCGCATGCTGTTCCAGCAGTCAACGGACATCTTTCTGCACACACTCTTATTCTTAACCTTTCTGAGACCCTCTCTCAGGCCAGTGCTGATGGTGGCAGTTAACAGCTCCTGCTGTGCGCTAGGCATGGAGGAGGGCACCAAGCTGATAAGACCCTAACCTCTGCTGTGGTTGGACCTGCATGCCCCTAGGTGGTGCTTTGAGATGGTGGTTGGTTCTTTGGGTTTGTGGGTTGGGATGACTACTCTCAGTCTGCGGGACACTGAGGAGGATTTGGGTGGTACAAAGACAATGTGAGTTAGAGAGCTCTGCAGTGTGTTGGAGTGGGCACAAAGGGATGTTGTGGGGAAAGGGCTCAGGAGAACAGTGGAATGACTAGGCGATAGACACACAGATTCTCCTGTCTTTTATTGAAAGAGCCTTCCTGGAAAGTACACTGATAGCTGCAGGCTGTTAGCTGTTCTGGTGTCCTCTGTTCTTGGCAGTTAAGTTCAGAGCAGGTTGAATTCTCTCTGGCCAGTATAGCTCCTGACCTGAGTTCCAGAGTGACTGCCAGTGACTATCAGACTCCCAGCACCACCGTCTGAGCAAGGTGGAGCTTGAAGTGTCTGGCATTGCTTCACTGACCCAGGAAAGCTGGCTGACAGGGTGGGAATGCAGCCTGTTTCCCCTGCAGTGTGATGCTCTGCTGCCCACCTGCTGCCCAACTGCTGCTTGCTTCTCTCTCAAGGTGTCTGTGCATCTGGTGTCTCTCCTTGGTGCCCATGCAGTCTCCTCAGCCTGCTACTGGCACCCATGTTTCCTGTGGCCAGCCCCATTCCTGGTGGACCCATCATTTCCTGGTAGCTGGCTAGCAAAGACCAGCTGGAATGGCTTTCGCCTAGTTGGAAATTTCTCAGAATGTTGGTTCTACTTGAGTTTGTGGCTTTTTAGAAATGTGTTTTCTTGTTGGCAGACATTCTGATCTCTTTAGGTTGCCTGGTCCGATCCCCTGCAGTCTCTGATGGCAAGTCTTTTTCTGCGTACTCATTGGTCTGACCTGAGGGAATACACAAGAGCTGTTGTAAGGCTTGCTGCTGGGGCAAGTGTCACATACACATTGAAGGAGATCCTGGAAGCCCGCATCTCCTAAGGAAACTCTCAGACTGGGCATCCCGTGGATGAAGAAAGACTCAAGACAACCTCCTTTCAGAGCAGTTGTCACCAAGCCAGCCCTTTTCCCTCTTTGTAGTGGGCTCTAATTCCTTTGAATCTTACCCTGGAAGTCCAGGGTGCCAGGGCTTCATCAACAGGTGACTGGCAGCTGTGCCTTCTTCCCCCTCAGGATTCTGAGAGGGCAGGCTGGAGTGGCTCCCGTGCCTTTGTGTAATTAAGAGGGTCAGATATTTATAATCTTGTCCCAAGTATTTGTTCCTATGAAAAGTTGCCATGTAAGCAAAATTTTAAAAGAACATTATAATGAAAAGTTCAGGGCCAGCCTGCAGCCTGCTTGCTAGTACTGATCATCTTTCCTTTTGACTACAAGCTTCCTCAAAAAATACTGAGACTCAGGGCTAAAGTGGGATGTGCGTGGACCTTAGGTGTCCCATTCATGTGTCAGTCTCTTGCTAGGTTCATTAAAAAGGATTTCCGTAACTTCTTGCTCTGTCTCAAGTCCAGGTCACCTGTAGTTTCTGTCTCAGAACCCTCTTAGAGATGGAGCAGATGGCTGAGACAAGGCCCCGGAGAGCACTGCCTGCCTTTGCCCACATGTGGCCCTCATTAGCTGGTGGCAAGAAGAGGGTGCTTGTATCACATTCTGTAACGTGCCTGGCAACTTTTTCTCTTGTCTTTGTCTGTTTGCCTTCCCAAGGCCCTCAGCCAGCTGTACCAGAGAAGGTATGGCTCCCTGGGAGAGGAGACCGGGAGGCTCTGTATGCGTGCACATTACAGCTACCTACTTATTTATTGATGTTTTAAAATCGGATCTTGACAGGTAGCGTAGGCTGGCTCTTGCCTCAGCCTCCTGAGTGTGGAGGTTATAGCTGTGCACTACCGCGCTAGGCTTCCAGCCGTCCTCTAAGAGCTTTTCTTTACCCTTTGGCTCTGAGAGAAGTGAGACTTGGCTTCGTTCTGGCCAGTTGGGTTCTTGATGTTGAACCATGTGTCTCTTCTCGGAGTTTATAATCAGGATTATCTTAAATCACCTACCATTTCATACTCACCAGACCTGAAGGAACAGAGAACACTGAAATCCTGAACTTTGCATCCTGTTAACGTATCTTATTTGAATAAACTCACCTCTGCTGGGTGTGGTGGCTCCTGCCGGCAATCCCAGAAATCCAGAGCCTGAAGTAGGAAGATCCTACATCCCAGGCCTGTGTCGTAGCATTCTAAGTCCCAGGCCTGTGTCGTAGCATTCTAAGTCCCAGGCCTGTGTCGTAGCATCCTATGTCCCAGGCCTGTGTCGTAGCATCCTAAGTCCCAGGCCTGTGTCGTAGCATTCTAAGTCCCAGGCCTGTGTCGTAGCATCCTAAGTCCCAGGCCTGTGTCGTAGCATTCTAAGTCCCAGGCCTGTGTCGTAGCATCCTAAGTCCCAGGCCTGTGTCGTAGCATTCTAAGTCCCAGGCCTGTGT
>JADRCD010216470.1:52684-70090 GCA_019843815.1 Montemys delectorum
TCTAAGTCCCAGGCCTGTGTCGTAGCATTCTAAGTCCCAGGCCTGTGCAGTAGCATTCTGATCTCAGAGGAGGAGAAAGAGGAGAAGGAGAGGGCATCAAGACAGCTGGCTCACCAGGAAAAGACTTAGACCACGCCTGAGGGACCTACGTGACAGAACTCATCACCTCTCTGACTTCCATGTACACACTGTAGCACATGCGTGCATGCATGCATCCACATGTACACAATGAAAAGAAAGACATGCAATTTAAAGTTTTTAGTCTTGGGCCTGGATAAGATGGCTCAGGGGTTAAGAGTGCTTGCCTTTCTTCTAGAGGACTTAGTTCAGTCCTTGGCACCCATGTCACGTGGCTCACAACCTCCTCTAACTCCAGCTTCAGGGGAGCCGACCCCCGTGCCTCTGAGAGAACCCTGTACCCAGTGCCCAGATGCATCTACACGTAATTAAAAATAGCAAGTCTTTCATGCTTTTATCTTGAAAGAAGCAGGATGGGGAAGATACTCATCCTCTCTCTAGGCAGGGCTCACTTTACGTTTCTGATCCTCTTGCCTCTCCTAGTGGGTATGGAGTTACAGGTGTACACCTGGTTTATGTGGTGCTAAGAATTGAGCCTAGTGCTTTGTGCATGCCAGACAGAAATCCTACTGACTGACCTACATCTCTGGCCGTTGTCGCCCTCTATTTCTAGTGCATGTAAGCCCCTAGAATCCCACGAATGGACAGCAGCCTTGTCAGCCTGCCCTGCTGCCCCCAGCTTCCCAGTCTTTGTGTACAATCGCCAACCCCCGGCTCTGCCCAGCACTGGGACCTTTAGGTGTGGCCACAGGTCGGTGGTGATTCTGGCTCCATGAGCTGTGCTTTCATTAGGACTGCTTTATACTGTGCTCATCCCTGAGGATGAACTGGGGCTACCACAACATCCTCAGGACCAGTGGCTTCCTGTGCTCTGCCAGCTCTTAGAGCTTTTCATGGCCCTGAGAGGTTGGGGAAGTGCATCCTGGGCCTGTCCAGCCGTGGCCCCTCCTCTGTGGCTGCTATTGGCTATCGTGGTATTTTAAGAGGTTTAAGAGTGTTCTCCCTGCTGGGTGTTGCTTTTCAGTGGAGCACAACCTTCCGTCCCATCATCTCTTCTTGCCCACAGCATTTCCTTTATAGTCTGGCTGTCTTCCCTGCATTGCTGGTGGATCCATGGTCCCCTTGGGTTGAAGCGTTGCGCAGGCATTAGCTCATTAGGAGTAAATACCCATTTGCTCAAGTCAATCCTCTGTTTTTATAATGATCACAGCTGGGATTCCACCAAACTGGCAATTCCTTCAGGCTGAGAGCCTAACAGCTTGAGAGCCAGTGAGCTAGTGGGGCATTCTGCCAGTGGGTGAGATCATCCTGGCAAGACTGGCTTCCTGAAACTCAGTGCTAGTTGGAAACGCTTCTCAGTCTGTAGTCACCTCAGCGTGTTTCCTGTTGCCTGAGATGAGCTGGCCCTGGCCTGGCTCTCATGGGGACAGTAACAGCAAGGGCATGGCCTGCCATCTTCTGGAGGCTTTCAGGCCCTTCTGGCATTGCCCAAGCTATTCATGTTCCTGTCTAGGCCAGTGAGAATGGGATAGGTCATTATACCCTCATTAGCGTGTGGCAGGGGGTAGAGCCTGTGGAGATCCCACGTTCAGGAATAAGGATACTAAAACTTGTGGTAAAAAACATGAAACGGGAGCCCTAAGGCAGTAGACTTACTCAGCCATGTTTGTCTAGCATGTCAGTAGCAGATGTGAGATTGGAATGTGGGCCAGAGACCCTTAAGTTCAGTGTTCTTCAACAAGGGCTAGCAAGATAGCGCACTTGCTAATGTTCCCTGGTCCCGCCCCTGGAGCCCTCATGAAGATGGAGGAGATGACTGATCACAGAGTTGTCCTCATATCTCTGTAATGCTTGGGCCCCTGTGCATGCACTGCACTGACTTTTTAAATGATTACTGGAAGGGTAATGGTCACCACTTCTCAGTATTCTCTTTCTACGGAGACAGCAAATGGGCTCTCAGTCCTGCGGATGGAGCATTGATTCCTTAGAGTGGAGACTCAAGATGGAGTTTCTTCTGAGTGGAGCAGGCCTGGCCTTCACCCCTCATTCAGGGCTTAGGAAGCCCCACAGCCTGACCCTGAAAGTAAGGAAAGAGCTCTTTGTCAAGTAGGACAATCCCAGCTTTGGTCTCTTCTGTGGCCTACATCCTCTTGTGCTTACTACATCTGGCCAGCTGAACTTAGGACCTACGCTCACTGGGCTGTGGACCTGACCTGACAGCCATCTGTACTGTGCTACGTGGTGACACCTCTGCCCCGAAGCCAGAGCTAATTCTCAGTGTTCCTCTGCAAGCGTCTCAGCTGAGGTCAGTGTTTGGACACTGGTTAAGTATGGGCACCTGCACCCACCGCAGTGTGGCTCAGCAAAACTCCATTCAGAATCAAATGTCTGATAAAATGGACCCAGCCTCTGTAACAGTTAGGTGTGGGTAATTGCACTGACTTTTTTATGTGTGGCGGGTACTGCACAGGCACCTGTGTTTAATGACCCATGTAATCATAATGACAGTTTGGGGAAACGAGCACCGCTCCTTAGTTTTACATACAGGGGAACCTAAGTGCAAATCATTGTGGCGCGGATTTTAGGTTTTGCAGGCTCAGGAATGGAGGAGCAGGGTTTCAGTACTGACAGTCTGCCCTGCCACATTTTGTAAACAATTCCACCTTGTTTCCAATTTGCCCACCAAGCAGCTCGTACAGGCCCCTGGGGATTACCTGCTGATACAGTCACCAGTGTTCGGTTTCTAAGGTTCTGAAGGAGGACTGGGAGGGCCACAGTCGGGCTGTGTCTGCCTCTGCCCCATCGCAGCAGAACTCGCAGGGACACAGGGTGGATTTGAACTTGGCTCTCTAGATCCCCACTTCACCCTCAGATACCCAAACTACTTTATCACTTATCCGCTGACTGCACAAATGTGGTTTGTGCCTTCCGGCTAACGGTGACATCATTAATCACCACCAACCTTCTGAAGACACTGCACTTCTTGCCAGCACTCTAAGGGCCTCCTGGCTGTTTGCAGTTTTGTATTCATTTCACTTTTGCATGGTTTACAAGGCTACAAGCTTTGCTGTTACTTTAGTGTAGGGTTTTGACACCAGGTCTTGTCTCCTCCCTAGTCAGTGCTGGCCTCACAGCTGAGCAGCAACATACCTGCTTGAAGGCCTTTTACGTTTATCATCACATTAGCCATTTCTAGAGGACTTTTATTATACAGGTCCAGCTTCAGCTTCCTGTCTGGGTCCATATTCGTTCTCCCTTAACATTTCACGACTCATATATGCTGACAATAAGTGTACTCAGATTCTTGTTTCTCAAAAAGGTCTTCATTTACCCTTACCTTGTAGGAAGTTATTTTTACTGACTCAAGAATCTGGATTTCTCCTCCTGCTCCAACACAAAGATATTATCTAGTACATGCTTTCTGATCACAAGTTTGTTGTTGTTGTTTTAATTTCTTAACCTTTTAAAAAGATTTATTTATGTAATGTGTGTGAGTGTTCTGCCTGGCCTTCGGTGTAGGGCCCTGGGCCTAGGGTTGTAGATTGTTGTGAGACACCATGTGACTGCTGGGGCCTGGGCCCAGGGCCTCTGCTCGAGGAGCAAGAGCTCTGCACTCCTGCTCGCCCCTCCAGCCCCGTGCTTCCTCCTTCCATCCTGTGTGTGTCTTTTTCTGAGACCCCAGGTACAGTCTGTTCATGTGTGACCCTCTGCCGTGTGTAGAGGGTCCTTTCCCTGTGTTCTCGTAGGTTCTTAATGACTCTGTGTTTCATTATTTTTGGAAAAGTCTTGGTTATTCTGTGTTTTAATTTTTGCAGCGCTGGGACCAAACACAGAGCTTTGCATATGCTGGACAAATGCTCTTCTCATTTCTGTGACTCTGAGTAACGGTTAGGTCATTCATGTGCTCTGTTCTGCCTCACCATTCCACCCCTCCAGTTTGGATTGTTTATATTCAGTTTCAAGTTTTGTTTGTAGTACCAAAAATTAAGGATTTTTTTTTCTGTATGCGTATTTTGCTTGCATGTATAAATATGTACAGCATGTGAGTGCCTCATAGCCAGAGACCAGAGAGGGTGCTAGATCCCCTGGGTCTTGTGGTTTTGAGTCACTGTGTGGGTACTAGGAACCAACTCAGGTCCTATATAAGAACAACCAGTGCTTTCTCTTATCCCCTAAGCCATCTTCCCAGCCCTCTGGTTTAAGTTTTGATCCTTTATCCTAGTTGTGTCGAGTCTGCTGGGAAGCCTGGCCAAAAGCATCATCTCATTTATGGTTACTGTTTGTTTATTTCTAGACACTGCATTTGACTCTTCTTTATAATTTCCAGCTCACTCCTGAAATTTACCATCTGCTCGTGGGTAGTGTACAGATTTTCCACTATAGCTTTAACATCCTAATTATAGCTAGGCATCACATTAATTGTTGCTATTTTAAATAGTCAGTGATCATCTCCAATTCTAGTTCTGTTATTTTGCCTCTTTACAGTATGGGTTTTTGTTTGTTTCTTAATGTGTGTGTATATGTCTTATAATTTTATAGCGAACATGAGATGCCACATGTAGGACCAATGAAACTGACTGAAATAAATAATACGTATCCTGGAATAGATTTACCTGTCCTGCCTTTGGGCCATGAGCTGGGCTGCAGTCTGTTGTTGCTGTGATTGCCTTCATTGGGCCACTAGCTCTGTGTTTTCTCCAGATGAGACTTTGCTCAGCCTTCTAGTTCTCTTCTCTGCTTTAGGCCTCTGCAGGCTCTCCCTGCTTGCTCCTCTTTCCTGCGGCAGACTCTGCTCTGCTTGTTTTGCTAGTGTGTACTTGCTGGCTGTCCTGGGGCAGAGTTAAGGGTGGCTTTCTTCTGTTGAGTAGGCCTCAGACTTGGGAAGGCTCTGTGTGCCTGCATCTCAGGGGTACAGCTTTCTTAGTGGCCCTGTTCCTCCCTAGCGGAAGATTTCCTGCTTTTTCTTATATCAAAAAGTCTCCTTTTTCTTCCCCTGTATCCTGGAGGCAGCAGGTCTGCTGCCTGTCCCCCCAAAACTGGAGGTTTTGTCTTTTAAGGATAAAGGGTCCAGATGAGCATCACGTCTGTCAAGCTGCACCTCCTCCCTAGGCCTGTGTTCTTTAAGCTTCCTCCCAGCCCTGCCTCTAGTCTTTGTCCTAGAGTGCCTGTGGAGACTTGAGAAGAACAGCCAGGGAGTGAGTACAAACTGCCTCTGTGTCCAAGACTCAAAGGAGTCTAGACATTCTGTTCTAGAGCATACATCTGCCTAAAAATTCTTTGCTGGTTTGTTTTGTTTTGTGGCCACTGGGCCTTCCCTTAAGTCTCTATGGCAGCAACACTACCCAGTGGTGACCAGTCTGTCTCTTCTCAACTCCATGCCTCCCGGTATCACGTTGGTGGCTTCTTGAAATCAGCAGTAATAGGGATACCCTCTCAGTACACAAAGCACATCAGGGCTTTTCCACAGGAGCCAGTTGGAGAAACTCAGGAAGGTTGACCGTAGAGTTTGGTGCCTTTTGTGAGTAGGTCGGGCTCAGCAGGGTTAGAGTGGTATGCTAAGAGTGCTCTGCTTCAGGACAGGCCTGGGCTGTGTGGGAATCTGGCCCTGGTAGACCTTCTCTGCCAGGGGTCGTGTGAGTTCATGCTCCTGTCTTTCCCTCCCTCCTTTCTTCAGACCGAAGCCAGGACAGCACAGCTGTGGCACTGTCAGACTCCAGCTCAACACAGGACTTCTTTAATGAGCCCACAAGTTTGCTGGAGGGTTCTCGAAAGCTCTTTCCAGAGAAGAGGCTGTCTGGGCTCAGTGCTCAAGCAGGACCAAGTGGAAAAGACCTTCCAGGGCCCACAGAGGAAAGAGGTAAGAAGCCTACCTTGCTAATTGGGCCTGCTTTGATCACCTGGGGCGGTCCAGGAAGACTTGAGACTCGGTTCTGGAAAAGCTTAGGCTCAGCCTGGCTTCCATCTTCTTCATGCTTCTACTCTTTTGCCCCAGCATGTTACTGGAAAAGCTCCTTACCTCTTTGGGCTTCTGTTTGCTCTGTTTGTGGGTTTTGTCCAGTGCCAAACCCCGCAGTTGTGAGGATTAAATAAGGCAGCTTTTGAAGATGCTCTGTGACATTTGTCACACAGTGATGACACATTTCCCTGTTTAGGAAAGCCATGTTCACAATGTCAGTGTAGTATGTCTGCCCCCGCCTTCGTGAATGAATGGCTATCAGAAAAAGTCTTGGGATTCTGAATGTCACAAATATGTTTTCTTTTTAGTCTGAATCATATCAGACTTCTTGGGAAATCTGCCTTTTTTGGGCAGAGAGCACTGATCTAAGCCTGGGATATGCCCAGCTCCCTTGGGATTCCTGAGTCTCCTGTGTGGCAGTCTGCAGAGCCTCACTTCTAAGTTTGTAGTGTGATTATAGGCAGGCTGGGGCATCCCTGCTGCCACTCCCAGACTGTGGCTAGTTAGCCATAGATTCCGAAAGCTTCCTTTTTTTGTTTTGGGTGTGGTGTGTGGATGTGCATGAGACACACGTGCTGGTCAGGGGGCAGGTCTGCACCGTCAGTCTTGTCTGAACAGGGTCTGTCTGTTGCTGCTGTGCCTCAGGCTAGCTGGCCTGTGGGTTTTCATGGGTTCTCGTGTGTCCACCTCCTGTCTTGCCACAGGAGCTCTGGGATAGAGCAGATGTGTGTACTGCTGTGCCCAGCTTCGTGTGGCTTTAGGAAATCTGAGTGCCGGTCCTCACGCTTGCACAGCAAGTCCCTTCCCGAGAACTTTCCCATTCTTCTATGTATTTGCCAGACAGCGAGTCCCACACTCAGATGTCCCAGGCCAAACCCTGCCTGCTCCAACACCTGGGAGAGAGCCTGAGGCTAAGAAAGGGTGAAGAGGTCAGCCTTAGTCACTGCTCTCTGTTGCCTTCTGGGGGAGCTGGATGGGAGATAGCCTGCATCCTCGGGGCCTGGACATAGCCTCAGCAGGTTTCCCTGCAAGCTAGAGGCTCACTTGCAG
The DNA here is from genome assembly GCA_019843815.1 of Montemys delectorum. Lineage (NCBI taxonomy): Eukaryota > Metazoa > Chordata > Mammalia > Rodentia > Muridae > Montemys > Montemys delectorum. Next base: position 59,769 of record JADRCD010216470.1, read on the forward strand.
CTGTGGTAGTGGGCCAAAGCCATTTGGAGGAATACAGGACTCTTTTAGTTCTTTGTCCCTGGCTGGTCTTACAGGACTCTGATCAGATAGATTTACCTGTGCCTGGTCCCCATCAAGAGACAGATTCAAGCTGGTTATGGCGGCACATGGCTTTAATCCCTGCCCTTGGAAGCAGAGGAAGGTGGGGTTTTGTGAGTTTGAAGCCAGCCAGGACTACACAGTGGGACTCTGTCTTAAAAAATAACAAGGGCTAGGATTAAGGTTAAAGCCGAGTGTGGTGATACATCCCTGTTAACCAGTGCTCAGCAGGCTGAGGCGGGTGGGCCACAGGTTTGATAGCACAGTGAGCTTCAGAGCACATTTTGTCTCTGAAAACCAGAAAGGAAAAAGAAATGCAGCCATTTTCGGGGCAGTCATTGTGCTGACCCCTTCCTGTTGGTTATATTCTGTGATGGATATAAATATACTTAGGAAATTTAGGATAGAAAGGGGACAGGTAACATACCCTGCACATTCCAATACAGCATTGCTAGTTTTACTCTTAGACAAAGGAGACTCTTCATTGATGTTCTGTGGCCCACTAAGCAGCGAACTGTTTGCAGTTGTACCTGCAGACTTAAGTATTAGTTATTTCTTTCCTTGCTATGGCAGAGTTGCCTGACAGGAGTAACTTAAGAGAAGAAGAATTTCTTTTGGTTCACACAATTTGAGGGGATATGGTCTACAGAGGTAGAGTTCTGTCCTTTGCAGTGGAAGCTGTGGCCAACCAGGGACCTGGCTGTCACTCTACAAGGGCTGTCCACCCAGCATGCCTCCAGCTAGGCCCTGCATCTGAATGGTTCCACCGCTTCCTGAAATGGCTGGGAAGCAAGCGTTCAAATGACCTATGGGCACGTTTCCCATCCAGACTCTGCATCATGTGTGAGGCAGGTCCCTTCTAAACTGAGGAGTATCCTAGTATCCTGCCTCTCTTACTCAGAACTGATTTGTGGAAAGGGGGCATTACAGTGCATTGCTGGCCATTGGTGAGGAGCGTTAGGATAGAGCCAGGGGCTGTTACAGTGGCTAGCAGGCTTGAAATGGCGTGTTCTGTCCCTATCCCCCGCGCGCCCCCCCCCCCCAGCCTAGCTTAGGCCAGTTCTCTCTCTGCCTCTGAGCTGTACTTTTAGCCCACAAGTAGCTCTCAGCCTCCCTGAGAAAGCCTGAACCACAAGACAGTGCCCACTGAAATCTACTGTACCCTCCTGACCTTCCAGACCCATCCTTCTGGGCAGCCTACCTCTAACCTGCTGTTTCCTCCAGTCCATACATACCATGGACTCCAGCCCTTGTTCATACATTTGGTACCCACTGAAGAGCAGACTGTGATACATCCAGGCCCACCTCAGGCAGTGGGTACTGATGGGAGCAGGGTCTGCTTTCTCAATCCTGCCCAGCACTGAACGGGGTGGGGGGGCGAGGGAGAGACAGAAAGAGAGAGAGAGAAGGAGGAGGGAAAAGGGGGAAGGGTGAGGGAGGGGGGAGAGAAAAAGAAAGAGAAGAGGGGAGAGAAGGAGGGAGGGAGGACGAACCAGTCCTTATAATTTCAATACTTCAGCAGAAGCTCACTCTGTAGTATGTAAAATCCGTAGAAATTGTCAGTAACCAGTGTAGCCCATGCAGTGAACACTGAGACCATGCAGTGAATACTGTGGCCATACATGGCCTACTTTCTGGTCGATAGTGGCATTGTCTGTGGTTGACAGGTCTGTGCCTGGTGTTCAGCAATGTTCTTTCCACCCTTCCCAGGGAACAACTAGATAGAGCCTGTAACTGGAAGCATTCTAAGCCAGTTCTTGCCATAAAGACCCACTTTAGGCTGCGTGGCAGTGTGTCTTGTCGCCTTGGGGTGGGAGGACTGTATCTTACCATCTTCGTGCTGCTGGTATTGGTTATTCCTTGACATCCTGAGAGTGGTTGTTGGGGTGAGGCAGCTCACCTCATCTTCCCTAGACCTCTGAGCAACTGAGTTGTAACTGTCAGAGATCACCATTTCCTTTGGTCCTTCAGATGTGTATACTGAACTGGATTCATTCCTCCACTCTGCCTGCTTTCCGTAAACGCTGTTCTGAGACTCTATGAGCATTTAGTGTCATCTCTGACCCCGACCCCTGACCCCTGACCCCTGATCCCTGATCCCTGACCCAGGCTGGATCATCCTCTGGATTTCCTTGTCTTCCCAAAGCCTCAGGCTGGGCTCTTAGCTAGCCATTGTTCCCACTGCTTGTGTTGAGCCACATTGGAACACAGAAACCTGACATGCTTGCCAGCAAGATGATGGCAAGATGGGTGCTAGCTGGAAACTAGGGGTCCAGAGAGCATCCTAAGCCACAAGAGAGGAGGTGGCAGCATGACAGTGTGGCAGCAAAGACCCTTTAGGACTTGTGACACACTCGTCCAGTCACAAGTCCTAAAACTGGGTCTTTATGGCACAAACTGGGTTAGAGTGCTTCCAGTTATAGGCTCTATCTAGTTGTTCAGGTGCTGGGGTGGGAGCTGGTGTGATACCCTGGGCTTTATCCCTAGCACTGCAAAACAAGAATAGCCCTACTAAGCTCTAGAACAGGCCCCTACTAAGTTCAGGGCTCCAGGGAGGGAAATAGTCCTCTACAAATTCTACCTTAGGTGGGAAGACCCAAGAGAGGAAACACTAAGTAGAGTGCTGAGGTCTGTGAGCATCATCGAGTGTCCAGCTGAAGTGGCAGTGGAAAGGAGGTGTTGTGGGGAGCTGGGATAGCAGGGAGCTGATGGGTACATAGAGTGACTGCTCACTTCTTCCCTTGACACAAAAAAACAGCAATGGCCAGCCTTGCCGCATGCATACCTGAGGTCTGCCTAGTTATGCTGGGACTTGCTGTGAAGGACTTGGAGTTTTGGTCCCTGTCTTCTTGATTTTGCCATATTAGGTTTCAGCCGTGGTCCGGCCTCCCCAGTACACAGTGCAGATTGCCTTCTGAATAGGCAGTGCTGGCTCCTTTTCCTAGACAGGCCGTGCAGGATATGCCAAATGCAGTAGGCCAAAAGCCACCTGACCTCCTGCTCCCTGGGCCAGAGAGCCTCCTCCTTGGGTAGCCAACTAGGCTGTGTGTGCCTTAGAAGGGTGGTATGAGGCTCCCCCATGCTGCCTGAGGAGCAAGGCTGACTGTTGAGGTACTGGACTTCTCAAGTAGGGCCAAGCATAAACACATGCACACATGCAGCAGCCTCAGAGGAGTGTCGGGTAGACTGTAGGCTGAGGTACTCGCTATGAGTAGAACAGGTATTTCACTTGCCCAAGCCTTTTCCTGGCTGCTTGACTAGCAGCAGTGATGTTGCCTCTCTCTGTGAGCTGCTTTCTTGTGTACCTAGACCATCCCTAATAGCACCTATGCCACCACTCACTAGGTAGGAGCCAGAGCCCAGCTTGGAGCTCCTCCTCTGTCACCTCTGGGCCCTCTGCTGGAAGCAGATGGCACCTCCTGTTTCTTGGGGCAGGAGCCTATTTGGCCATAGCCAGTAGGCGTCGAGCCAGAGCCCTATATACAGGGCCCTATATCATTGCCCATTGAGCATGGGTATCAACCCAGCTGTCCCTGTCAGCTTACTGAGGTGTTCCATTATTTTTGATAGGCTGTTGAATAAAAAAGAGCTCAAAACCAAGTGACTTTCTCTTCCTTCTTACTTGTAGGGAAAACTGAGGAGTCCTTGGAGAGCACAGAGACCTTCCGTGTGGTAGACCAAAGCATCCAGAAGCCTGTGGCAGACTCCTCAGCCTCTGCTTACATCCCCAGCAAGCCCCCAGCGTCCACACCTCCTTTGTGGGATGGGAAGAAGAGGAGTGATCCCCTAGGGGAGCCAGTGGCTTTTCCCCAGGGGCTACCAGCAGGTGCTGAGGAGCAGCGCCAGTTCCTTACAGAGCAGTGCATCTCCTCCTTCTGCCTGTGCTTGAGCCGCTTCCCGCAACACTACAAGAGTCTCTACCGCCTGGCCTTTCTCTACACCTACAGCAAGACTCACCGGGTAAGAAGGGCCTGGAGAGGAATGTTGGATATGATGGTGGCTGCCTCATCCAGACAGGTGTACTGGAAGGCTCAAAGGCAGAACCAAGACAGCTTGGAACTTTGAGATCAGGACTTGGGTAACTCATCTGGGAGGGATGGGGAGAAGAGCTGCAGAGCCAGAGCCAGTCCAAAGTGTGGTCTAGCGTTCCCTGGAATAGAGGCCTCTTTGCCGTCACCTGCCCTGGGCTCGCCTCGTGGGTACAGCTGCCAGATCGTCTTTAAAGCCCCTGCTTCCCAGATGTTGGGTGCCGACAGCCTTCCTCAGCTCTTTAGGAAAGCAACAGTTGAGCCCTAGTTGTCAGCGCTCCCAGGGGCTTTCCAGGCAGGCCCTTTCTTCTGGCTGTTAGCCCTGGAGGAAGGACCAGTGACCTTCTTTTCCATAAGTCACTTGTCATTCAAGAGGTGACAGGGAGAGGTCTCCTACCCCTGGTGTCTGTTCCTTCAGAGGTAGACTCAGGTTAAAAATACACACATGAGCAAGCGTAGCAGCTCTGTTGTGACCAGCACGACAGAGAGGCTAGCAGGATGCAGAGCAGTGCAGTGCTGCTGCAGCTCTGTGGAGGCTAAGATCTTAGTGTGAGGGGCAGCAGGGAAGGCTTAAGGGAGGAAAGGTAGCCAGCCAGCCCAGCAGCCCAGGAGAGGGCTGTGTGGTGAGGGCCAGAAAGAGCAGCAGGGCCATGTGAACAGGGTGGTTTATACGGTTAGCCGAGAGACCTGCCTTTACGTGACTCCTGATTCACTGCTGCCCCTGTTCTGGGCCCCACCACATTCTGCATGATTGAAGAACCAAGCAGTGTAGTTGTCCAGGGAAACAGACCCTGGCTTGGCACTGGTTGTTCCTCGTCCCTGCAGTGACTGACGTGTTCATGTAGCTTAGACGATTTTCTAAAAGCACAGTGGGTGAAATTAGCCTCAGCAGATCTGGGGAGGGAAAAGATCATTACTGTCATTCTCTGTAAATCAAACAACAGACTGGCTTGCCTAGCCGCCCTTGCCCGTTGCTGCTGACCCCATTCAATCACTACCTGGCCTACTTTTGTCAGTGGACCTTACCTCTATGCACCAGACTCTGGACACAGGAGTCTAGCTGTTGTCTTCACTGCTTTAGTCACTTGTGGTAACCTTCTCCTCTGTGAGGCGCAGCAGAGCTTGGGTACAGAGCCTCTCAAGTCCTGGGGAGGAGACTGTCAGTCATCAGCCCTCCACAGTCCCCAGCCTGCCGGCCCTGCTCAGCTTGGACAGCTCTTGCTCTCACATGCCTTCCCCAGCAAAGGCGGACACAGGATGTGGGATGCAGAGTGGTTGGTATGGATTGTTCCCCGGGGAAGGCAAGAAGAAGATGCAGGTGGATCGGAGAAGAGTCTGAGTTGTCATACAGCACTGTCCCCCAACCCCAAGCTTTTATGTCCTGCTAAAGACTTTCTTTCTGTCCTGAGGGTGCTGGCCTGCCGAGTGTTTAGCATGCACTGGGCCTTGTTGAATAATGCCATCCCCTTCTTTGGATGAGAGTTGTAAAATAGATATTTCAAAGTCATGTTTATGTCAGAATTAAGTAAATACAAGCAGGGTCAGAGGTGTACTCCTGATACCCTGCCATTCAGAGTTAGATGCAGGAGTATTATAAGATCAAGGCCTTAGTTACAGGGAGTTTGAGTTTGAGGTGGAGGGATGAGGGAGGAAAGAAGACACAGAAGAGGGGAGAAAGGTGGGGGAAGGAGAGAACCCTAATTCCATATTCTAAAATCAAAAACCCTCTCAGGCCTGATACTACTTCTGACTCCTGTGAGCAGACGATGGTAATCAGGGCTTTGGTTGTGGGCCTTATTACTTTGCATCTGGGGACCTGGGCTTCTAATTTACCAGGGCTGAGTGGTGGAACCAAGTGTGATGTTCTCCCTTGTACTCTTCCCATGATTGCCCTGGGTCATTTGGGTCTTTCTCTAGTGGATCATGCATATGGATCCAGTCAACCCAGCCACAGCCATTAGTTTCTGCTGACTCTTTTCTTAGCCAAATTCTAGATTGGGTTTCTTGATTTGTGGAAATGTAATGCTGGCCATGATTCTGAGAGATCGCCTCTGGGGCAGACACTCACTTCTCAATGTTAGACTTCCTGTGGAGATAGCACTGTAGAAAGCCAGGTGTACATTGAATGTTTCTAGGATGACTGGTATGCTCTGGACCCTGACTGTGTCCCTGGGCTGCCTCTACTGTTGGGGGAGCTTTTGTGAGCTTCTTTGACAGGCCTTTGCTGAACACCAGTTACCATCTACAACCTGAATGAGAGCTGAGCACCAGGCTCTACTGACTGTTTGAATACCTTCCTGCTGCTGAGGGCATAGCCTCTGTTAGAGTGTGGGTCTTAGATGCCGGCTCTGCTGGGTCTTCCCTGATGGAGCACAACTCACTGTAGCTGCCTAATTCAGAGACATTGACTGGCAAGCACTGACCTCTTTCCACACATAGCCATTTGGTAACAAACACTTTCTAATGTGTGGAAAATCTGTTTGACAGCCACCTTGGTTTTTGGTTTTTGTTTCCTATTTTTGTTTTTGTTTTTAAATCTTACCTATAGGCTTAGCTGTGACATTTTCCTATTGCTGTTTTGTGGCTCAGTGGCCTACTGGCCTGTCAGGTGTCCGTCTACTTTGGGATCCAACAGGCAGAGCTTCCCCGGATTGAGCAGTTAACTGCTGTTGACCCCTTAGATCTTTCACATGTCTCTCCAGGTGCAGTCATTGCCTCACTGCGTGCTCTGAAGAGGCTCCTAGGTACAGACTCAGGCACTGTGGCTGGGCACTCTTGGAGGCTCAGGGCTGTTTTATTGAAGAAAATAGGTGGTGAGACACAGAATTATTGTCATAATGGCCATGGGTGGACAATGGCTGTCCTTTCCTCTTAGACAAACCCATCTCTCTTATTTGCATCTCTGTAGCTCCTGCCCACCCCACACCCTGCAACAAGGCTTCTGAGGACCATGCCTGGAACAGAGTTGCCAAGGGCTAGTCTGCTCGTGAGGGATCCTTGATGCTTATATGCGACTCTCCTCCCACCCAAGACTGATTTTGCTATATGAGGGAAAGCTCTATTGAGCTACAATGTAGGCCAGAGAGCCTAAGCCCTTAAGCCCTTAGCTAGGGATGATGGCTTGTGCAGACTGCCACAGTGGCTTGCATCTCCAGGGTCACATTTTTCACCAGGATGTCAGGTCCAGAGCTGTCAGTCTATACTCATAGAAACCTCCCAGCCCATGGGAAAAACCCAGGAGAAGAGGGCATGTTCTATAGGGATCTTATCATTTGGGCTCCTACCCTCATCAAAGGGGTCTGGATGAAAGGAGAGAATGACTACCCTTGCCGTGTTGTCCTGGAGCTGAGGCCCTTCAGTTTTTGCGATAAGTGCTCTAAGCAGGCCAGTGCAGAGCAGCTGAGACAAATGGACCCTGGAGCCGAGCAGCCAAGTAAACAGACCAAGGTGCTGATATACATGTCCCAGATTCAAGTGTAATGAAAATCTATAGGTAATATTGGTGTGGGATGTTCTTCAGTGTGAATGAACCTGGAGGATGTTGTCTTCAGTGAAGTAAGCTAACCACAGTTGATCCTTCAGCCCTAGCTGATCAGTATCACCACTATCAATTGTCCCGGCACAGCAACGGTTTCACTTTAATGGTCCTGTCTCTTGATAACCACAGCTAGTTCATCAGCCCTGCTGATCAGAAACACATACTCAGGGTAAATACAAAAACATCACAGAAAGGGTAAATACAAAAACATCATATAAAGGGTACCAGTAGAGTCTTTGCTTCCTTCTAAACCTTCACGAGCCTGGCCTTCGTTGTCTGCATTGCTCTCAGCGTTGTGTTCCAAGACCTCACAGTACAGCCCACTGAGCTCTGAGCACCGCATTGTGTTCCAAGACCCGACAGTACAGCCCACTGAGATTTGAGCGCACACAACTTTGCTAGCCCTAAGTTTTAGACTCTTCCACAGTCCTCTCCAAAACATGGCCAGGTCTGCCACAGCAACTCTATACTCTGGTATTAATTTCTGTCTTAACCAGGGTTTATTTCAGCCTACAACTCTCAGGTCACAATCCATCACTGAGTGAAATCAGAACAGGAACTGACAAGAAGTCATGGAGGACCACATGTCTAGTGATAATGCTGTGCACAGTGAGCTGTGCCCTCCCGCAGCCGCAAAAAATGTCCCCACAGACCTACCTGCAGGCAATCTAATGAAGGCATTTTCCCAACTGTGATTTTTCTTCCTAAATTACTTCAGCTTGTGTCAGTTGGGGAGTGGGGAGGGAGAGAGTGCACAGAGTTGATTGCTTTTCCAACATGGCATCTCTTGGGATGATTTGGACTAGAGAAGAGGGTCTCACCCTGTAGCTCAGTATGGCCTGGAACTTCTTACATATGCCTTGTTAGATAAGAAGCCTGTAGCTCAGGCTAGCCTCAAACTCGTGACCAGCCTTCTGCTTCAGCCTCGCTAGTACCGAGACTCCAGTGCTCCTTGCTCAACTTTGGACCCCTGATTGTGCAAGTCTGTCTACCCTCTGGTGTGAAGAGTCCTTTGAACCTTCGGGGCCAGAGGAAGTAAGGTGCATTGCCCCAGGAAGGCTGCTGTTTTTCCAGTCCTTACTCCCACGAAGGGATGGAGATGTACAAGTCTGAAGGGCTTTGAACAGCAGCATCTGTTACAAACAAAATTCTTTAAGCTTGGAAAATAGAACACTCCCCGTAGCTGTCCCAGGACCCACGGGCTTGGCAGGCTGGTTGTGCTTTAACGTGCTCCTCTGGTCTGTTTTCTGTGTACCTAGATGGGTTCATTTGATCATCCTCTGTCTACTGAGGTGACCACGTGGTAAGTTTCCATGGGGCCGACCCTCTTGAGGAGTTGAGGGTCACAACAAAGCTCTCAAGTGTGCCCACTGGTTATCAGGGAGTTGAGGCACATCCCCTAGCAGCTCGTGAAGTCAGGAGGAAATAAGCCAGATAAAGGAATGGAAAGGGTAAAATGGCTATGTAGACAGAAAGGTCCGAGAAAGCCTTTCAACCAAAGTTGTCAATCAAATCAAGCAACAGAGTCCTGAGACCCATGAGGAGAGCAGAGTAAGGCTTCCAGGTAGATGGTATAGTTGCACACCCTACTTGACTTCAGATTGGGCCTGGCAGAAACTGGTGGGCAGGAAGAGAGCTGAAGGGGTTCTGATCACAGTTCACCGGGGCCCAGTCATGCAATAGACATTTTTAGGACATTGTAGGAAGTGAGGTTAAAGTCACTGTGATGGGGTGAGGCCTTAGGCTGAGAGAGGCAGGAAGCAGCACTTGCCCTTTGGAGATTTAGCAGGATCCAGACTTGAAGGGCCTGAATGGAGAGGACAGACCGTGAGGGGGTGTGAGGCAGTCCATATTGTTCCCCAGAGGCTGGCGACCTCAGAGCTGGGCCTAGCTTCTAAGGAGCTATGCTTGGTGACCCCACGGGGCACAGAGTCAGAGAGAATATCTCCCCCACCGAATAATTTCCCCAGGAATAACGGGAAGATTGCCTTTTATTTTTCCCATTCTCAGAGACAGGCTCTTACTAGGGAGCCAGGGTTGCCTCAGGAGCCTCTTGCCTCAGCCCCCTGGGTGCTGGAATGACAGGGTCCAGCTTTGCGCCCCGTCTGCGTGATGTGGGTGATGCCTGTTGTGTTTGCACATAGCATACTTCAGCTCTGCTTCTGCTCCTGTGCACGCAGCTCCTTCATTATGACCGCTTTAATGTCCACACCACACTTTCTTGGGTGAATGGGACACAGTTTATTTCATCAGTTCAATTCTTTTTCTAAATATGGAGATGTTTATCACTTTTTTTAATAATTAAAAAGATCAAAATTGATTTTTTTTTTTAAGTCTGCCAGGTCTAGGATTTGCCACATTCTTGTCTTGTGACTTTACTCCCAGAAAATTCTTGATGAGTATACAACAGTGGTTCTCAACCTGTGGGTTGCAGCCCCTATGGGAGTCACATATCCGATATTTACATTCCAGTTCATAACAAAGTAGCAAAATTAGAAACAAAATAGCAAAATTACAGTTATGAAGTAGCAATGAAATAGTTTTATGGTTGGATGTTACCACAACATGAGGAGCTGTATTAAAGGGTCACAGCACTAGGAAGAGTGAGAGTTGAGAACCACTGGTCGAGAGAGAGAGAGAGAGAGAGAGAGAGAGAGAGAGAGAGAGAGAGAGAGAGA
>JADRCD010216470.1:75525-92558 GCA_019843815.1 Montemys delectorum
GGGCCCCTTGATCACTAATTGAGAAAATGCCCCACAGCTGGGTCTCATGGAGGCACTTCCCCAACTGAAGCTCCCTTCTCTGTGATAACTCCAGCCTGTGTCAAGTTGACACACAAAACCAGCCAGCACACTGGGCAATCATTGCAATGCCTTTGATCATTCTTATTTTTTTTTTAAAATAAATACCAATGCTTCAAGGATTTATTTATTTATTTTATATATGTGAGCACACTGTAGCTGTGCAGATAGTTGTGAGCCTTCGTGTGGTTGCTGGAAATTGAATTTTAGGACCTCTGCTCGCTCCAGTCAACTCCGCTCGCTCAGTCCCTACTTGCCCAAAGATTTATTTATTATTACACATAAGTAAGTACACTGCAGCTGACTTCAGATGCGCAAGAAGAGGGCATCAGATCTCACATTACCGGTGGTTGTGAGCCTCCATGTGGTGGCTGGGATTTGAACTCGGGACCTTTGGAAGAGCAGTCAGTGCTCTCACCCGCTGAGCCATCTCTCCAGCCCCTGATCATTCTTTTTATAGCTGTGCAGTATTCAGGTGGATGACCATCATCACCCACTGGCAGATGTTTAGGTGACTTCCAGTCTTCTGTCACTAAAGACAGCACTCCCGATATTTGTTGAAGGAGAGGGGAGCTCATTTATAAGATAAAGCCTAGAAATTGAATTTCTGCCTGGGTTAAAATATTTGTGATACTTTTAAAGTATCAGTAGCTACCACTCTGAGATCTGCCCCCACCCTCACCCTTACACACTCTGAAATCTGCCCACACCCTCACCCTTACACTCATGCCTTTTTTCTTCAAGACTCCATGAGTTCATCAGTGTTGCTAACATTTTCGGATCTTTTAGTTTTAAAGTATTTATGTGTCCATATGTGTCCATGTGTGGGGACACGTGCCATAGTGTGCATGCTCTGGCTTGCAGGACATGCATTGTGGAGCCAGTTCTTTGCTTTCTCCTTTGTGTTGGGTTCTGGGGATCCAGTTCAGGTTGCTAAGCTTAAACGGCAGTGCTGTCTTCGTAGCCATCTTGACTGCTCTAATTTTGGGGTGGATTGGGAAACAGGGTACGTAACTCATGATTCTCTTACTCCGGCTTCCTGAGCAAAAGTTTGCATTTTAGTCTGGAGAGTAGGATTAGGGGACCTCTTACCACGCTTCATTCCCTGTGAGTGAGAGTCTGTATTTGTCCAAGTTGTTTTTTCTGTAGTGTTGGGCACTGAACCTAGGACCTCACACATGTAGGGAGGCACATTACCACCTGTCTGTGTCCCTGGTTCAACAGTTTAGCTTGTAATACAGTTTCTGTTCATGTTTGTTGTTCTGCTGGATTGCCAGTTCTGTTATTGATCTAGAAAAACACTAGAATAGTAATTAGTAGGCTCTTTTGCAAACCCATTTTTCTGCAGTTGAGTTAGAAGCAAGCAAGGTATTTAGTGTTTTGCGCTCTGGTTACTCATCTCATAAAGTGGAGCTCTGTTACCTGACTTGAAAGTGACTAGGATCCCAGGTATGATGCGTGCCAGTGGCCTCTGATTGGAAGGCTGGCTGGATTGTCTGGGCTGGGGCTACATAGGGACACCCTGTCTTAAACCGTGTCCCTCCAGCCCCCAGCTGCTTTCCATGATTCCTTAGCCCTGCAGGTCTCATGCCACCACATTAGGTTGAGCTGCTAGCTGTAAATTGCAGCTTTGGCCTGGTCTGCAGCACAGCTTCTGCTTGCTGACCTTGAGGGTATCTGTTCCAGAAGATGTTGCCTCAGTGAATCTGGTCTCTTTTTAATCACAGGTAACTTTTCTGCCCCAGCTAACCAACTAATTTTCTCAGTAAAGCAAAAGAGAACCAGTTCCTAAAAATCATGCCCTGACCTCCACCTATGGTTCAGAGCATGTGCATGCCTATACCTGCACACACACCCTCATGTGCCTACTCCCACAACACTATTTTTAATGGAGGGAGGGTCTTTTCCATGAGGCTGGGGCAGGAACAGATTGGAGCCCCTGGGTTGGAGCTTCTGCAGCAGGAGGCTAATGCCCAGCTGCAGCCCCCCTGTTTCCCTGCCCTTTTATACCCAGAACAGCACTCCAGTCTGTGTCCTAGTGGAGGTGGAGTTTTTGGCCACTGTGGGCTGGGGCCCAGCTTGGCACTGTTGAGCTTCCTTATGCAGGGTCTGTGGACTCAGGTAGGCAATGGGACAGGCTGAGGCTGGTCCTGCAAGCAAATGAAAAGGCCCCTGTTTAACCAGTGCCAGGCCAGGGGTGTTTCAAAGTGGAGCAAGGAGCAGGGGCTGTCTTTGCCTAGAGAGAGGGGTTCAGGAAAGCATATGCCATATCAAGTGACATGACATGTGCTGCTGGGTGGCCTGCCCATACCACAGGAGCTATGGAGTTGCTTCTGGGTGCCCAGATGTTCTCTGTACTCTCTGTATAAGCGTGTTCACATCTGGGCGGGCGGGCGGGCAAGCAGGCAGGCAGGCAGGCAGGCCTTGCGTGGGCTGAAACCAAGCTGTTTTGTCCAGGGTAAGCATCTCTCCCTATCTTGTAGTTGATTCTGAAGTGTTCCCATAGTAACAGAGCCAGAGATGGCTCTTTCATCTTCCCCAAAAATGTTTGCTTATTTTAGCAAACTGGGTTTTCCTCCCCTGTTTTAACCCAGTTTCCAGGCTTTCTGAAAGAAGCAGAGGGTACTGCAGGTGGCCAGCAGACATGTTCCTGCCCAAGGCATTGAGAAAAAACTTAGATTTGGGGTACAGGTAAGCTCAAGTCCTGGTCACTCTACCCCTTTGGCTTCCTTGGAGTGGGATGATCCTAACAGGTAGATTCAAGAGTGTCCCCAACACTTAGAACTTAACACAGCTTATCCTTAGGACTAGAGATTGACCCACATGGAGCCGCAAGGTCTCTTGATCCCAGAGGCCATAGCTGGTTTCAGAAGGGACAGGATTGAAGTGGGGAAGTGGACACCCTGAATCCCACATTCCTGAGGTCTTCTAGAAGCTTAAAGTCCACCTTGGCTCCAGAAGAACAGACTAAAACAGCCTTGTACCTGACCATGTACAGCAGTCCCTTGCTGGGCTGAGAGCTGCTGCCTGCGGCTGAAGCTCGTGCTGACATTCTCGGGTGCAGCTGCACCGCACTCCGCTGTCTGCTTAAGATCCAGCTCGTCTGTCTTGCTCCTTTCCTGATGTATAGTGTACACCATTGTACAGCATGCTGCTTAGTTGCAGCTGCCTCACCTGTGCAAGAGCCTCCAGGACAAATGCCTGGAGGCCAGGGAGCAGTCCCTCCCTCCCTTTATGTCTAATACTTTCTTATACTGCCAGATGGCCCAGCACTGGGTCAGATTCTTTCCCACAGAATTACCTGCTCTTCCCAGCTATCTGTCACAGATGACTTTCATTTGGGCCCATCTGTAGGGTGTGGTGAGGAATTTAGATTGTTTTCAGTCTGTTTGTAGGTGACTGGGGAAGCTAAGCCCCTTCCCACACCTGAGGCTAGTTCCTTTTCTCTCCCTCAGCTCTGGGCTCACTCCTAGTAGGCAGCCACCTCAGAGGCCCAGGTGGGTCTTTTGTCCTGACACTGAGGCTTAAACCAATGGAAGGGATGGGCTTTGTGAGCCATCTTTGTTTCTTTAGTGTTTGTGCTGTGTGTTGTTCCTAACCACAGTGCCTAGTGCCTCAAAGGCCTTGCTGTGGTTAGGAGGGAAGAAAGGGCCTCCGCTGCTGGAGCCACTGAGGGACTAGCTGGCTGCCAGAGTTGGAGGTAGAGAAAGCTCTCTAAAGACCCCCAACTGACCATTCTTGGCAGGGATCATTTATACTTGATCTACTCAAACTTCTGCCAGTTGGTCCTGTGGCCTTGGGGGAGTCACCTTCCCCTATCCGTGGAATAGATACACTCTTTCCAGAACACACTTCAGGTAGTGCTGTCTTTCCATAGAGCTATCTGTGTAGATGTCCGCAGAGCCAGGCAGGGAACAGATTGTAGAACCCAGTAAACCTAAGAGAACATTACTGTTACACTCCTAGATTGCTGTTCATCTCCCCTTGGCTCAGTGCCTAGTGACTGTGTGTGATCTCAAAGGTCCCCCATCTTTGAGAACTCCTTGAGATGAGTAGCTGGGGAACAGCAGCCTCAGGATACAGGTATGTCTCGGCTCAGGCACCCAGGATCCAGCCATAGCCAGGCCTCACTTCCTATTGGTAGATCCAGGTCCAGCATTGCCTTCTCTGGTCAGCACCAGGCATGCTCGTTTGCTCTTTGGCTTTCCTTCTGTCCCTGTGGCTTCAAGGATGCACCATGTTTGGTGGGACTATGGATAATCTTTATTCCCAACGCCGACTTGAGTGCAGGCTTGTTTGGGTAGATAACAGTGAAGCCCAATGTAAACACGCCCTGAGAGCATCAGCAGTGAGACTGCTGGTCAGAGCCAGGGAAGGCCAGCATAGGAACTCCCTGGTTCATCATAGCCAATAGCTTCCTCTGGACAGTCAGTCCCACAGTATCATCTCCCCACCAGAAACAACTGTAACTGTTATTTACAGCCTACTTGTTACTGTGCCCACACTTCAAGAAGCATATTGACCTGCTGTAAACATGCCATGTGCCAGATCCTAAGCCTGCCACCTAGTCAGCCATCTTTCAGATCACTAGTCAGTCTACAGATTTCCAGGGATGCCGGTAGGTAACATGACTTGGCCCAGGTCTGTGGCTGGTCTGTGTAGGAGGAGGCTGTGAGTCTTGGTTTATCTAGCAGTAGAGCCCATGACTAGAGAGCTTGCTAGCCTCACTCAAGTGAAGAAGGCCAGTGACTTGCTTGTACCTTCACTGGAGTTGGCCCAGCTGCTCCAAGCAGGAATGCTACCCGTGGGGGAGGATAGAGTGGCAGCAAGCAGAAGGACATGAGCTATCTGACCTAGGAAGTAAGGTCAGTTAGGGGCCAGTAGCCAGGCTAGTGCTGAGCTCGGCTCAATTGCCACTATCCTAAGGACCTGGCTGGTTGGGCTGTGGCAGGGCTTTGTGGTAGCATTTCCATCTAGGCTCATGTAGGGCTGGCACTCCAAAGGCTGGAGAAGAACAGGAGGCGGCTGCTCCAGACTGCTGCCATGCAGCATTTATATCTCTGGCCTAGTCTGCCTGGCTGGGCCTTCGTGTGGGTAGTGTCCCTGAAAGCATTTACCCTCTGTAAACTCGATACCCACTGCTGGGAAATGGTGAGCCCTGTAAGGTGCCAAAGCAGGCTGTGAAAATAGAAGTCCTTTTCTCTCATCTGCCCACAGGGCTTATAGAAGCCTGGCTTCTCCTGTGATTCGTAGAGCTCAGGGCCTTTGGTTTTGGTCTGCCATGGGCCACTCCCCAGTTGGCCTAGCTGCACTGGATGCCACCAAAGCAGTACTTTCTCGATAGAAGGTGAAGTGGAACACACTGGGCCCGAGGACCACTTGCCACTCCTTAGGTCTTGTGTTTACAACAGCCCATGGACTGACTCTTCACAGCCACAGGCAGGGAAGTGTATTAAACCTGTACTGCGGTTTAGATTTTCTGGACTAAGTCAGTAAATGGTTCCAGAGACAGACTGATAGGATGAGGGGCAGGGAAGTAAAGATGGAGAATGAGGAAGGCAAAGGGATAGCCTCTAGGCTCAGCAGGCTTGCTCCAGAGGACAGACACCAGCACACCACTGAGGACGCAGGGGTAGTCCTCAGGTAAGATGCCCGTGGGAGTCCGTGCTTAGGAGAATGCTGTCTGTTACACCAGCTCAGTTACCTCATCTGAAACAAGAATCTCTGGTTCTTGAAAGACATTGTCTGACATTGGTTGTGGCTTCTTCTCTTCCCCGTGACAGCTTGTCACTGAAGACAGTAGGCATAAGAATCTCTGGCTGGTGAGGAAACCGGCTGGCTTCCCTATTCTTCACCCCTTTCCTGGTGGCTGTCACTCTTATAGGTCACTTAGCCTGATTCAACTGCTGCTTCATCGTGAGCATGGCCCAAGGTGTATAGCAGGAACTTAACTGCTATTAGGGCGAAAGAACATCCAGTCACATCATAGTGGGAGTCAGAAGAGCAGGGATTCAGTTGAGGAAGTGTGAGTTTCTTGGCTGCACTTGGAATTGCTGCAATCCTGCTATTTTTAGCATTGCTGAGATGATCCGTGGGCCAGTTGCTCAAGCAGAGTAAACAAAAGAAACACTTGAAGTTCTCCAGGGAGAAGAGGTCCCGTTCTTGAGAATCTTAAAGGGTTAGCATGGACCCAGAGCCTGTGCCGACCTGTCTGTCCTTCTCAGACCCGGAGCTGCTGAACTTTCTGGACCTACACAGCTCAGACTGGGTTAGCCCAGAGTCAGGCTGGACCTTTTCCTGGGCATCAAGTGGAGAGGAGCTGTGAGTCTCCTGGCCTGCAAGAGGAAGCACACTGTGGGAAGCCAGGATAAGACAGTGGTAGGCCCATTGCATAGAACACTCAGGCCCGGGTTGTGACGGTTACTTCTGGCCAAGCCAGGCTGCTGCAGTCATGGTTCTAATTTAAAACAACAGAAATCAAATGTAAGCAGCTCTTAGGATGTCTTCCTGTGGTGTGCATTCTTTTCTGACCACCAGAGGCAGTTGTTTCCTAGACGTACTGAGTATTGTGGCAAGGCCAGAGTGCATGGGCAGAAGAAGGGGTGAACTTTTAATTCGGGTCCTGAGTCTTGGGGCAGTGCTGAAAGAGGATGCAAAAGTCCCCATAGATGTTACAGCATGACTTGTCCAAGCTCATCCAACCAGTGAGCAGCAGAGCATGGAATCAAGCCCGGGGCGCAGGACCCATGATCCGTGGGCCAGCCTCCATGCCACAGTTCGGCTGTTCAGGACCACTGCTGTTTTCTCCCTAGATGGACTCTGGGATTCATGGATACATCCAGTCAACCTCAGCCCAGATCCCCTCCAGTCCCAACCACTCTGCTCAGAGTGAGTGTTCAGTCAAGAGCATGCTGTTTAACATTTTCCCAGAGAACATTCCAGCACAGACTTCTTTTCCTGTTGTAGATGATGTCCCTGTGATGCCTGGCTTGATGGTTTTAGCTTAGGCAATACCACCAGGACACTGTCTTAAGCCCCAGTGTGCTGGGCAGCAGTGGCCAGCCAAGGGCTCGAGCAGGAAAGATCTGCTTGTAGGAGTGTTCCTAGCCCCTGAGTAAAGCTCTTCAACTGGAATAGGGCGAGGCAAAGAAGATGGCCCAGGCAAGAGCAGGGGCTGGGAACTCTGGGGTTCCATGGTAAAGAAGGGGAAGTCACTCTAAGAATCCACCCTTGTGAGAGTAAAGCTGTGGCTGTGCTAGACTCATGTCAGAGGACTGGACAGCTGTGGCTAGGTGAGGGGACCTCAGTCCACCTGTTGCTATAGCTCCCATAGATGAGTGCGTCCTCACAGCAGGTTACAGCCACCGCAGTGAGCCTGTGATCCATGCCCGGGGCAGCAGAGAACCTAAGGTTGCCCTGAGCTCTTTAAAGGTGCCTCTCCTTTGCTATGCTCGTTTGAAGCTTCCAGCCAACAGCCTCATTGGTGGGCTGACACAGAACAGGATGGGCTGGAAAGGCAGGCACCTGACCCAAGTCTCCTCAGTGTGCACACACTGGGACTTTAGACTGTAGACTTCCTGCCTCCAGCCCCTTTGACCTCTGTTTCTCCATCTCCAAAGGTGGGCCAATTGGATAAGGTCAGTGGTTTTCCATCTCCTTTTCCAAAAGAAACCTATTCACATAGCCAATGGAAAACAGATGCGATGGCCGCCACTCCAGCAGATGCAGGAAGGGCCAAGCTCCACCTGCTTAGCTGTGCCCTGCCAGTTTCTGAAGGGCTGTAGACTTCATATCTGCCATGTTCCCAGCACTCACTGCTCAAGGTCCCTTCTTAGCTCAGGGCTAGGCCCCTCTTTCCTTGGGTAGTTTTAATCTCTCCTCGTGTTTTCTCCCTCTCCTCCTCCTCCTCCCCCCACTTCCCACCTCCCCTCTACTCCACTTTTCCTCTTTGGAAAGTTTGACTTTTAACACAATGGATTATCATGGTGACAGGCATTTGGGACCAGGAGCTGCCAGAGAGGGGTAAGCCAAAGACTCACATACACAGGTCTTAATAGTGTATGTCTCATCCCACCTCTGCCCTCAGGAGGAAATCCCTCTCCATACCTGGCTCTATCCCACACTGTAGGATGTGTAGCTGTGAGCAAGCCAGTTAGTGTCTGTAGGCTCAGTCTCTTCATCTGCACAGTGGACCAGACATTGCTTCAGGGTTAGGTTAAAGAGCACATGAGAAGAGGATACTGCGACAGTGACACTGTGTTCAGGAAGGCAGTGGTGGGGAAGGGACAAGGCGGGACAAGGATCACTGAGAGTGGAATGAGTGAGAGAGGTTGGGACAGATCGGGACAGTGTCTGAAGAACTATACAAGTTTGCTCGATTCAAAATGTGGGGTGGGGAGGGACACATGTATGTTTGGGCACATGCATGTATATGTCAACATATGTGCCAAGTGCATGTACCCCCAAGAAGGTCAAGGATAACTTGCCAGTCCCTTCCACCATGTGTGTCCTGGGGATCAAACTCAAGTTACCTTGTTAGGCTCAGCAGCAAGTGTCTTTACCAACTGTACTATTTCACCAATCCAAAACCAAATTTTGATTGGGCCTGAATAATGGTACCTGCTTATAATTTCAGCATCCAGGAGGTTGAGGCAAAGAGGACCATGAGTTTGGAGCCAGCCAGCTAAGCTATGTAGCAAAACCCTGTTTCAAAAAGCAAAACAAAATGACAACCCTTTTTATTTTATTTTATTTTATTGTATTTATTTAGTTTTGGTTTTTCAAGACAGGGTTTCTCTTGTGAAGCCCTGGCCGTCCTGGAATTCACTCTGTAGACCAGGCTGGCCTCGAACTCAGAAATCCACCTGCCTCTGCCTCACAAGTGCTGGGATTAAAGGCGTGCGCCACCACTGCCAGGCGACAACCCTTTTTTGAGTATTAAGTATATACGTCTTAGATTAGATCAACAAAGATGAGGCCTTTTGGGCCTTTAAGATAGACTGGTGCATCATTGGCAGGGAGCAGATTGTGTAGT
The DNA here is from genome assembly GCA_019843815.1 of Montemys delectorum. NCBI lineage: Eukaryota > Metazoa > Chordata > Mammalia > Rodentia > Muridae > Montemys > Montemys delectorum. Next base: position 84,638 of record JADRCD010216470.1, read on the forward strand.
GCCCTAAAAAAACGGTCCACTCTCTGATAGACACACCAAGTCATTGGTGGCTCAGATGGGGGTTCTCGAGGCAGTGAGACAAGTAAAGGCCATTTCTGGACTCCAGGAAAGACCAGCCATTTTCTTAGTCAGAGAGGGTCTTCACTGCAGGCCATGCTTCAGCGGTAGCTGCATGGATCAGCTGGGCAGTGACTGCCTTGGGCATCCAGTATGGAAGTGCTTGGACGCCTGAGGAAGACGAGGCTGGCCTGCAATGGCTATGGGTGAGGAGTCCCTTTGTAGAAGGCAGAGGAGGCCTGTGTGTAGCACACAGTAAGGGAATGCTCCCTCACATTGGAGTCCACTGTTACATTCCTTAAATTTGAGTCCATGCCTGTCTTTCTTTTTCTTTCTTATTAAAATCATTTTATTCATTTGCATTTCAAATGATATTCCCCTTCCCAGTTACCCTTCCACAAACTCATATGATTCCCCTTCTCCCCGCCCCCCTTGCCTCTGTGAGGGTGCTCCTCCACCCACACACCCACTTCTGCCTGTCTTAATTAAGGTTTCCTTTGCTGTGAAGAGATACTATGATCAAGGCAACTCTTATAATGGCAAATATTTAATGGGGGCTGGCTTACAGTTTCAGAGTTTCAGTCTTTTCTCATCATGGTGGGAAGCATGGCAGCAGGCAGACAGGCATGGTGCTGCAGAAGGCGCGGAGAGTTCGACATCTTGACCTGAAGGTAGCCGGGTAGAGGCTTCCTCTCCACCCTGGGCAGAGCTTAAACATAGGACCTCAAAGCTACCCCACACATACACTTTCTCCAACAAGGCCACACCTCATAACAGTGCCACTTGCCATGGGCCAAGCATATTCAGACCATCACAGTGCCCAACCCTGAGCCTAGGCACCTCTAGTGTGGTGGTGGGGGTCTTAGAGATGACTGTCTGCCAGTCTGAATCCACCAGAGGTGTTAAGGAACACTTCTGGAAGTCTGAACTGAACTTGAACTTGGCCATACTATCTGAAAGAAGGCATTTTGTGGGGAAACAAACAAAAGACCAAAGGGAAATAGTGTGGAATGAGTCCCTCACATAGGAGGCCCCAATGAAGAGTGCAGTATAGAAATGCCAGTAGGAAGAGCATTGAGGTGGGCTGAGAAGGCCCCTTGCTCTCATGACGGAGAAGTATGTACGTGGAAGGATTTGATTTAGTAATCAGAGTCAAGTTCAGCTTGGCTTAGAGACTACCACAGTGCTGGTTCAAGGTTAGACATAAGTTATATTTTGCCATCAGAGGGCCTCTGCTCTGAATAGGTGACCCCATTCCTGTTTGGGTAGAACCTTATCAAGTTTTTTCACACCCTGGGTAAGGGACCCAGAGCTGTCATAGAGGAGACTTATGTCTAGGAGCTGCATCTGGATTTACCTACATTCTGGTTTGGGGGATGACTGTATATGTGGAGCTGACCCTACTCTGTCGGGTGTTTCTTCTGACATTACCCAGGATGCAAAGGTTCCTTCCTATGACCACCATGGAGCCAGAAAAAACAGTGGGCATAAGCCTTCTTGGCAGCTAGAATGCCCATGAAGTTGCCAGTTTGCTCTCAGCCCTTTCCTGTCTTGTGATCAAGCCTAAAGCCCAGCCTTTCCCATCTGCCCATGTGCCAGAGTACCTGCTGTTTGTAGCTGCCTGACAGAGACCACCACATGTAGCCTGAGCTACCATCTGACCTACGGTTGCTTCTTCATGACTCCCTCCCACAGGCACTCCCTTAGGCCAGCCAGAATCCTCAAGTTGTATAAAAGCTATCCCTTAGGGACCAGGAATCAGTAGATGTATAGATTATCCTGGGTGTGTTTGTTTGTTTATTTTTCCAATATACCTGCTAGAGAACGCTTTCCTAGGATCTGGGCCCCTCTCCTGAAATGAAATGGAAGCAGCTTAGCCCTCTACAGAGTGGGTTATTATAGTAGGCTCCTCTGTCCAGCCTGAAGTGGGGGCATAGAGGAGCCCATTGTAAGTCCCCTCCTTGTATGCAAAGGGGGAGCTCAGGGACTCCTCGAATCCACACCCTGTTGAGAAGGAACAGCAGTATGGGAGTGAGGGTTACTTGTAGGGCAGGAGAGGCACACTGGGTAAAGCAAAATGGGCCTGTGTGACCTGGATGATACTGGGCCAAGCACAGGTTCCTAGACAGGGAGCTCATGGTCTAAGTCTGCGCCTCACAGCTCCTCCAGGCTACCTCAGGCTGTTCTCTGCATTGCCTGATTTATTCCTCTGACCTCTGGCAACCCTTCCTTTCTTTGAAGATTACCCACTACCCAGATGTGATACCCTCTGCCACATGTAGCCTGCCACAGTAACTAACTTGCTCTCAAAGCTACCCACCATCTTCACTGCCTTTCAGTGGGCTGCTTCTCTTTTTGGTCTCCCTGCATAATGAAGTCTCCAGGGCTACCCCACCTAGTAGACCTATCTGCCCCTTTCCCACTGCAACTGTGTCCCCACCCCAGCCTTGTCATTATCTTCATGTAGTCTGCTGTGCCACTGCACTGAAGGTGCCAGTTAAGCTGAGCTGACATGCGCCATTGCATACCCATTGCAGGGTTCACAGGAGCCCTGGGGACTGGCTGAGTTTCAGCCTTTTCTCTCCTGAGGTAGAGGATTGTCTTTTCCACTTAAAAAACAAAAGTGCTGGTGGCAATAGTGGCCCTGTGCACAGAAGGTGCACATACAAACACCAGGACCTGCAGACTCAAGTGGTACAGCATTACTGTCCGCTGAAGTACATGCCATTCAAGTCCCAGCGACAGGAATCTGAGCAGAGATTAGCAGCCCGTGCTCAGCACCCTGGAGATGTTCCTTGAGCCAGTCTTTTCATGCTTCTTCACCTCTGTCTTCACTCAGCACCATTGGATACAGTGATGTCTCAAGGCACTGTACAGGTGCACAACACAGGATCTAGCTCAAGAGAGTTAAGTAGACTATATGCTTTGGGGGAACCTAAGGCCTCTGGATCTGGGGAAGGGAGCCTGTTTCACTTGGTGTAGACCTTAAAGAAGAAAACTGGCTGTCGAGTGCACAGTAGGAAAGTTGCCAGATCCAGTGTTACATAGAGCCACTGCCCCACAATAGTGAGGCAGGTGAGTCATGGCAAGGCTAGAAATTAGGACTCTTAAGGAGTATTCTGATTCCAGTTCAACTTAGAAGGATGGCAGGGGTTCCACCTTGGGACTGAAGTAAGAGCCTGCAAGAAAGGAGCCAGGAAAGACCTGAAGGTCTCTGAGGGCTCAGACCGTGAGAAGGAAGAGCTGTAAGAGACCATTGGGGCCACATGGTCCCTTGGGTAGCTCAGCAAGCGGTACCTTAGGCACAGTCCAGCTCTGTCATCTGGAACTTAACTTCACAAGACCAGAGGCCCCCACCCCACTTGAGCCATGAGTGCCTCCATATGCCATTGGCCAGGTATGCTAGAGGCTAAGTCTACCTTCCCAAGGAGAGCTGTAGAGACTGGTCAGGATGGCCTGTCACCTGAGCCTCCATGGCTGCTAGAGAGCTGCCAAAGCCAACTTCAGGCATTTGGGGTGTTCTGAGATGGATGTGTGGTAGTGATAGAGGTCCAGACCTTTCAACATGCAGGTGCTTTATGAGCAACTAGGACCCACTGGATTCTACTGCTTAGGCTATTAACAAAAACCAGGAAGCTCAAAGCTCTTTGAAGCCCAAAGAACTCTCAAGGATAGAATGTAGGCAAGGCCCATCAACCTCTGTCATGAGGTTGATACTTCACACTCCAGCATGTACTCAAACCCATCCATCTGGTGAGGAGAATAAGGGTGAATCTAACCCTGTGAGTAATATCTCACTGGGGGCTTTGCTGTCGCCGGTCAGCCAGAAAGTTGGTGGTACAAACCAAGGGTTGGAGTACAGGACATCACACGGTGTAAAAATGGGGCTTAAGGGGCCAGGGCAAGCTAGGTAGTAGCTCATGTGTGTATCCCCAGCAGTCAGTCAGAGGCTGAAGCAGAACTGTTGCCATGAGTCTGAGGCCAGCCTGGACTACAGTGAGACCCCACTTCAAAAAACAAGGTTAGTTGGGTATGTCCACACCTCTAGAGCCCAGCTGAGAATAGATGTTCTTGCAGAGATGTCCTTGAAAATTTGCTTGTCCAGGACTTAGTAACCCATACCCTATACCCCTGACCCCTGCAAGTTCTTATGTACCTTAGGCTTCTCTATTGCTGGGACAGTCAGGTGCTGGGTCTTCAGGCCACTCAGCATCTGTCTCCAGGAGCCCAGGGTGTGAGAGAGCTGTCTGTGCAGGGTGGGCATGCTCGGCAGAGCAGGTGTTGCTAGTGGGCCTGGAGGTCTCCTGGACACGACACTGATAGCACGGCTTCTTCCTGGCCTGGGTGAACATGGTGAGCACGTGTTCTCAGCTTCCTTTGGTCTGACTTGATCTTTCAGGAAGTAGAAAAGGTATGAAGTGAAGTCCTGAGTTAGCTCCCTGAAGTACAGTGGCATTTTAGCACCTGGTTCTGATGTCTGCCCCAGCAGTTGAAGACAGCTTCACGGAATGATCTGGCCTGGGGCTGGCAGGGTCTATGTGATGGGTCCCAGTGTCACGGCTGTGTAACTGTATCAGTGCTCAGACTCCCCAGACTATCTGTCCCCACTGTGTTGTCTGTCAAAGGACAGTAGCAGTGAGGATGCTGAGGGCACAGTGAGTTGGGATGCTGTCGTGGGGAACATGCATTTGAAGCCCATGTCCTTCTCAGAGTCTGAAGAAGGCTTGTACTTGTGAGTGAGTGCGTGCATGCGTTCGTGTGTGTGTGTGTGTGTGTGTGTGTGTGTGTGTGTGTGTGTTTATGTACACCTGCAAGTGAACCTCTAGGAACCCAGATTGTTTCTCCCTTGTCCCAGCAACAAGCCCATTGAGCTGAGCAGGAAAGCCGTCTTCCAAGGATAGAAATCTGGTTTATTCTCCAGGTTGAGAGGAGGAGGGCTGGACCGGTGCCTGTTTGGGACACTGGTGGGCAGAAGCTAGATTAAGGCAAATGGACACTAGCCGGTTCAAGGAGTAGGCTAGGTAGTAATTGACGAGGTGGATGAAGCCTTCAGGAGTGTGGCAAGGGGAAATGTGTGGATCAAGATCTTCTGTCCCTTCCTTGGTGTTCTCTTCTACCTGGGCAGGAAGAGCAGCCAGGAATTGGTGGCTGGTTCCTGTATAGTATGCTTCCCTGGGTTGAAGATGCCCTGTGCAGGCAGGTCAGTGCTGTGGGTGCCATTCTGTACCCTAGAGCACTGTTTCCCTTTGGAGCCCTTCCTCCATAGAACAGGCTCACTCACCTTTCCCTGGACTCTGCAAAACTCCTCCCAGGAGTTGGGCACCTCTTCTTGAAATGCAGAGGTGGGGAGGGCCTTCATTTACCTGGCCCAGCTGCACACCCTGTGAGAAAATAGATGGCTTTCCTCTGGAGAGCTCACTGGAGACCATGGCATCCTTGTTGTGCTTTCTTTGAGAATGTTACTCCAGACGTCTTCGTTCTAGTCTCGACTGACAGCACTAGTGTGGCCCTCCTACAACTTACGATTCTACCCTCCACAAGGCACTGTGTGGCACAAAGGGGGAAGGGTGCTGTTCACATTGGAGCCCCGATGCAGATGGAAGATTGCCCACGCATGCTGCCGTTGGCCATTACCATCCTGCCTCCCAAACTCACCTCCCCATCCCACAGTTTCCTGTGCCAGGCAAGGGCTGTGTACTAGATACCCCTCAGCCGGTGGGCAGCCTGGCGTCACTGAACCCCTGGTGGCTAGGCCGAGGACCCCGCCAGGATTGGCCGGCAAAAGTCAGTTATGCTGCCAGGCGACTACCGGGGGACCGGCCGGCTCTTGCCTGCCCCGCCCCGTCCCGCCGCGAGTGAGGAGCAAGTCTCCGCGGCCATGGCCTGGCGCCCGCACTAGCTCTCCTGCACAGATGCCACCGGGGAGCCGGCGGGTAGGAACTTGCCTGCGGCCGAGGGCGGGGATTGGGACCAGGGCTGCACGACCACCTCACCTCTGCCTGCCTGGCTCTCTGCTTTTATGTGCTAAGTTCCCCCTCCCACCCCCCACCCCCCGCGGTGGGCTCGGGGAGCTGCCCCCGCCCCGGGCGCTGCAGGAAGCCCGAGGGCCGCGGTTTCCCCAGCGCCTCAACAGAGGAAGTCGCCGACGGTGGGTGCGGTGCCCCCCGTGCCCGGACTGGGCTGGCGTTCTACCGAACGTCAGGTGGGAGGCCAAACCGGCCTAGGTAGTGGCACGCGGGGGCGGCTGGCGCTGGTGGAGTCTGTACTGCACCCGCCCAGCAAACCCAGAACTGCCCAGCCCGACCTAGCCCCGGGCCGGAGCCCAGGCGTGGGTGTGCGCCTGCGAAAACGAAAGCCACTAGCTGCAACAACTTCGCGGCAGAAGGCGCTGACGAAAAGCTGCGCGGTGCCGCTCTCGGGGATGGTGAGCGGGCCGCCGGGCGGGATGGGCAGCGGCGCCCGGGCGCGGTGCTTCCCTAGCTAAAAATAGCTGTTGTGCGGGGGCGGGAAGATGGTGCCAGTGCTTTGCAAGTGCGGTCCGGCTCGGAACACGGGGCCCGGGGTTCTAGCCACTCAGCACTCAAGAGTAGGAGGAGGGGTAGGGTTGGGGTAAGGGTCGTGTACGCTGGGCGTAGGGCGCTACTAGTTCCGCACGCACATGGGGGCAGGGCTGGCTGCCAGGCTCTCCCCAAGCTCAGTTGTTTGTCGGTTCTGCTTTTCCCAGGAGGGGGGAGGGGAGGGGACCTAGTGCATGATATGTCTCATTTGGCAGAAAAGGCTGGAAACGGCAGACGCCAGCTGCAGGCAAATTGCAGGCTTCCCCAGCCCCTGCCTGAGTCTGTTGAGGACTCATTACCTGTAATGGCAGGGGGAATCCCTTGCCCTCCGTAGCCTTGCCTGGTCAGCCAGGACCTTGTGAGGGAGAACGGGGAGGGGGGGGGGGTTCCTCAGCCACTGCACTGTCCTGAGGCCACAGATTGCCTTGCATATGGTTCTGAGGTGCTCATTGAGGAAACTTATGTCTACAGTGGTTTAGGGCTTGCAGGGGAGGGAAGGGCTCCCAGCTTCCCTCCATCTTTAGTATGGAGCAGAAGTGCAGGTCTGTCCCACTCTCTTCTTCTGAGCATCAAAAGGATGAGTAGCTACCTACCTAGAAAGCAGTTCTGGATCCCGGCAGCAAATCTCCTGAGCAGGAGGAGGTGCCAGAGGGAGGCCATGGGTGCTACCCAGCTGACTGGCAGCATCCTTGATGCTCCCGGTCCTGGGGACAAATGGGGTGCAGTACGTACAGAGCTGGTGGGAGAGTTGTGCTGTAGCCTTGGCTTCCTGCTGCTCGAAGGCTCACAAAGGAGCTAGTCTCTGCAGAAGGAGAGAATGAAATCTGATGTGGGAGAAGCTGGGCAGCCACCTACAAATTGTTTGCCTGAGAGACGTAGTCAGCCCCAGGGACTGAGTGACATTGGAAGCATCTCTCAATACCCTGTTCACATACCTCTCCAGGTAGTCCATTGTGAGTGGTCTGTGTGATAATGGGCGACAGGTGTCACCCCAGGACTGGGGGATGCTGTGACACCCCCATTCCCAACTGTGCTTGTCCATTGCATGGAACTGCTTCTTGGAGTTTGGTTGTTGTTAATTTTGAGGTTGTGTTGGAGTCTGCACAGGTTTTTGTGCTTTTGGGGGGTAGAAGGAGGGGAGTAGCTGAGCTCTGTCCTGCTGAGGGACCGTGACTGCTGCTTAGCAGCAGCCTGTTCCTACACCCTGTGTCTTCTGCTTTTGTGATAGACGTCTTACTCTCTCCTGTTCACCAGTGTGCCTATACCCAGACAGGCCACAGGGAGAGGTGCGTCCCGTCTGTCCCCCG